>PITA01006574.1:51257-98966 GCA_004023965.1 Spilogale gracilis
CATGTTTTTTTTTGTTTTTTTTTTTTTTTTTTTTATTTGATAGAGAGAAACACAGCCAGAGAGGGAACACAAGCAGGGGGAGTGAGAGAGGGAGAAGCAGGTTTCCTGCCGAGCAGGAAGCCCGATGTGGGACTCGATCCCGGATCTCCGGGATCATGACCTGAGCCGAAGGCAGTCGCTTAACCAACTGAGCCACCCAGGCGCCCCGAGACCATGTTTTTAAAAAATGTCTGGCATCAAGTTTTTGGTACATCATTTGGATGTTTTATTCTATCTCCCGTCCAGGCTCTGCACAAGGTACATAATGAATAAAACTTACTAGAACTTCAATCATCAAAATTCCCTAGTCTGATGAAATAGTTGAAATACCTTATGAAAAAATGAAATAGCTAAGAAGTAGTTTTATTTTTTATATATTTGTCTGTTGTAAATAACTGGACTATAATAAACATAAGACTGATGTTTCAAACAAAATTTGTAAATTGCAAGACTTTGGCTTGTGCTGAAATTCCGGTGGTTTGGGGTTTCCCTGGAGTAGTCAGAAATGAGATATCGGCTTCAAAACAAACTCATGAAATATGCAGTAGTATAGATTCTAGAAATCGGGCACTTGGCAGAACTAAGTTACGGTAATTTACCATCTTGGGTTTGGCAGTAACATGCATATGGTGACTCTTATGTCAAAAACTAGAGGCCTGATACTCCTTCTGTCTGTTTTTCCTCACGTAGTTTTTGTTCTCAAACAGGAGTTGCATTTGTGAATTATTTGTTTTAAATATTGACCACAACAAACAAAGGCCCTAGATGAAGCGTGTTAATAGGATTTCCTAATCTTTTAGGAAGTTATTTGAAAGAGAATGAAGTTATTATAAGGAGCTAGGCATGACAGAATACAGTTTTTTAAAGAAATGTGAAGGGGCGCGTGGGTGGCTCAGTCATTAAGCGTCTACCTTTGGTCAGGTCATGATCCTGGAGTCCCAAGATCCAGCCCCGCATTAGGCTCCCTGCTCAGCGAGAAGCCTGCTTCTCCTTCTCCCACTCCCCCTGCTTGTGTTCCCTCTCTCACTGTGTCTCTCTCTCGCAAATAAATAAAATCTTAAAAAAAAAAAAAGATATGTGAAAAGATGATCAGAGAAATAACTCTGAATTCACAATCAATTCCCACAGATCCCTCAGACTGGGGGTGCCAAGTTAGCTCCTCAAAACAAAACTGGATACTAGGCTAGGCCCAGGCAGACGACCCCAGAAGACAGGTTCAAAAGTCTGGCTCTAACCACTGTAATGACTTCTCTTGTGTTTTGTTCTTTCCCTTTTGGGACTTTCTAGAAATTCACAGACCCTTGAATCCTGTCCATGAATCCCCACTTAAACACCTCTACTTTTAGAGAAGAGAAATGCAATAACCCCAAGGAAGAAAATTTCAAAGGTACTATTTTTTTGTAGTGTGTAAATTACTTATTTATATGAGATGTTTGGTGGTTATGAAGGAAAAGTTGTGACTAATAGAAAAATAACTTTGGCAATTCCTGGTAACATGTCATCTATGGTATAGATAAAATTTTGATGGACACTGAAGCCGTGGGGTGACTCGTACTCTATATCTGGTGAGAGCAGAACTTCACAGAGTTTCTACTGAGCAGTGTCATTCTGTTATGTAATTAATCCTCAAAAAGGGCTGGTCTTGGAGGTAAATGTGAGGTCTGATAATAGCCAGCACAGTAATTGACATCAGCTAGAAACAAAAACCCAGAGCAACACATTATAAAGATGGAATAATAAAATAAAGTTGGGAATAATGACACTACCATCCGGCATAAACTGATGTGCAAAAGCACTCAGAGTTCTCGGGAGAAAAGAATTATTTAAGTGCAAGTTATTATTACTACCACTTAAATTGTAATAAATTCATGAAAATAAGACACCTCCCGAGCTTAATGCATATATAAAACCTAATAAAATATTTACGAGCCTGCTACCAGCATTTTTGTCATTTGGTCTAAAAAATGGTAAACAAGATGAAATATTTTTTTAGCCCAAGATCAAAACTATTCAGTACAATCTAGAACCACACAAAATGGTTACAAAGGTATTTGGTTTGACCGCCATACACTTCTCTAGGAGCAAGGTTGTGCTTTGACAGGTAAGGATTTTGGAGTCATTGGGTCTCCAAAGTCTGGGAAGAGCAGAAACACTTTGGGAAGCACATGTTTGGACAGAACACCAATTTGGCTTCCGTGCCATGTAAGAACTCTTCGTATGCAGTTGTCTGCCTGCCACAACTTAGGGACTTCTTAGTATTTTTTACATCAACTACATCATTACTTCAAGTTATTTGAAGAGAAGTGCAATGAATATATTGTAAGCTCAGAAAATGGCATCTAAAAGCAACAAAGCATTCCAAAATGAGTCAGAAAATCTCGCAGATGACTTCAGATGACAGGTTTTTTTTTTTTTTTTTAAGATTTTATTTACTTATTTGACAGAGAGATCCCAAGTAGGCAGAGAGGCAGGCAGAGAGAGAGGAGGAAGCAGGCTCCCCGCCAAGCAGAGAGCCCGATGCGGTCCTTGATCCCAGGACCCTGAGATCATGACCTGAGCCGAAGGGAGAGCCTTTAACCCACTAAGCCACCCATGCGCCCCAGATGACAGTTTTAATGAATAAAGAAAACTTCAGTACCTAGAAAATGTATGTTGAATAGCAAAAAGAAGTCTAGTAGTAAATATCATAAGATGAAATCATTAAAAATGCCTTGGCATTTAGTACTTACATTATTAATAGTTAAAGTATCATGTGTGAGTCCCACAAGTTTCAAAGTGAAATTACAGAAATGTGATTCTCCCGAGCAGTTAGTCTCTAACTCTGTTATGGCTTTTATCATTTGCTATTTTTTGCATATTTATGTACAAGTCTATTTCTTCTTTTAGGTGGTTAGTGTCTCAGGGGTAGGAAGTGTGTTTGATTTATCTTTCATGTTTCCATGGTCCTTAGCATATGATTTGCATATATTTGGAACCCAGTAGATATTAGTTGATGGAATAATCAAGTGCATTTGTTTCAAGTATTATTATTCTCCAATAGAAGAAATGGTAAATGTTTAAAATTTTTTTTTACAACTTAAGTTATGAATGGGGAAAGTAACAGAAGAAATATACATGGACATGTAGCGGAATTATTGTCTTTATTATTTACTTTTAGTCCAACTTACTTATAATATGACCACATTATTTTTCTGATAAAAGGAATAAATAACAACAGGGACACGTAATGTTCCACTAGATTAAATCACTTTATTAGAATTATGGTGACCTCTCTTTCATAATAGTGACACCTCACTCCCCTTCCCACATTCATCACTCCCACTCACCTCTCCTCCCTCTTCCCATCTAGTTGAATGTGATGAATAGGCACAAGTTGGAAGAGAGAGGTTTGTAAGGAGGGGAAGAGATGGTGGTTTAAGCCTGAGATGTTTCATTCATTCTTTCATTCATTCATTCATTCATTTAGAAACACTGAGTGGTTTGATGGCGAGAAATGCCTGGGGTCAGAGTGCAATGGAGGAAAAAGGCAGAGACCTCAATGTCAGAGACATGGGCAGGACCAGCCACACTCTTGAGGTCCTTAGCCTAGAACCCCAGAGACCAAAAGGGCCAAGCAACATTGCAATCCATCCAGAGAGGGCTCAGAGGACAGAGAGAGGCCAAAGCAGCACTTTTTTTTTTTTTTAAAGATTTTATTTATTTGACAGAGAGAAACACAGCAAGAGAGGGAACCAAGCAGGGGGAGTGAGAGAGGGAGAAGCAGGCCTCCCGCTGAGCAGGGAGCCCAATGTGGGACTCGATCCTGGGTCTCCGGGATCATGACCTGAGCCGAAGGCAGTCACTTAACCAACTGAGCCACCCAGGCGCCCCCAAAGCAGCACTTCTGCTCTTCCATGAGACCTTGTAAACTTGCCCCTGCACCTGGAGCAAGGAGAGAGCAGAAAAACTGACAGAGTTATTTTAGATGACTGTTTAAAGGGGGAAGAAACTACTGTGAAGTGTCAGGATCAAGTATTTTCTGCCGTCACAGGGAAGAGGGTATAAGAACAGGTTGAGAGCAATAGCAGATTTAAAAAAGCTGTGTTTTGCACATGTCTGACCAGTGTTTCCCCATTTCATATTTCCTGCACATTTTATTCATTTTTTCCAAGAATAATTTAATGAGTACTTATTGTTTTTGTACTGGAAAAATATAATTAGAATAAAAGTATGGAATCTGAAAAAAAAGTATGGAATCTGGCTTTAGGTGGGGTCAGAGGAGGTCAAACTCTACAAACTATTTCTGAGAAACATGAAATACAAAAACTGTTATATTATTTATCATTTAAAATAGAATTTCTCTCGGGGCGCCTGGGTGGCTCAGTTGGTTGGGCGACTGCCTTCGGCTCAGGTCATGATCCCGGAGACCCGGGATCGAGCCCCACATCGGGCTTCCTGCTCGGCAGGAGGCCTGCTTCTCCCTCTCTCACTCCCCCTGCTTGTGTTCCCTCTCTGGCTGTGTTTCTCTCTGTCAAATAAATAAAATCTTTAAAAAAAAAAATAGAATTTCTCTCAGGGGATACAATAATCCATCACATGTTTCCAACACAAAGAGACTCTAAGCTAAATCAGCTTGCAAATTTTCAACCCAGAGAATGATCTTGGAACCTGAAAACTAATAGCTGTGCATTCTGAACAAATATTGTTCAAACTCAATTAAACAATATCAGCAAGAAGAATGTGGCTTTGAAGTCACTTAAAGATAGTATTCTTCTGTATCATGTAGAAAGAAATGATATGTTGAAAAATATTATTATGGGTCTTTAATTTTACTTCATGAGAAAACGGCCAATGACACTTCATTAGTCGAAGTCCAATTGGGAAGGGGAGTCAGTGTTAAAATTCAGATATGGATTCAAGAACAGATGCAAATACTTTCCTTCAACTGAATAAATATTTACAAAGCAGCCACCATGTCCCAGGCATTGTTCCCAAACAAATATAGACAAATGGGGGAGTTTGAAAAGAAAATTCCTTTTATCAGAAAAATAGATATTGTGCTCATACATTGGTTAAACTTTGATCTCAGGTGAACCAATCTCTAGCCCATAATAATACCCTGTTCTTCACAAGTGTTCACTTATACTGCACCAAAAAATATCTCTTGTATCTTAGAGACCTCGCTGGCTACTATTTGAAGATGTTTCTGTTTAAAAAGTTTCATTGTGCATATAGTTTTATTCCATCCTTGAAAAGAGAGAGAGAAACAGCAGTACAAAGGGACACTAAATTAATTTACCTATAAGTTGGGGAGGGGGTGGCACATAAAGCTTGGTGGCCTGAGATAAGGAAGGCTTTTAAGTAAAAATCTAGAGAGATCACAAATAAGACGTGGAAATATCTGAAATGATAGGGGACAGATCCAAATTTAAAGCATTTATTTAAACTGACACAAAGGGCGCCTGGGTGGCTCAGTCAGTTAAGCGTCTGCCTTTGGCTCAGGTCATGATCCCAGGGTCCCCGAATCAAGCCCCTTATTGGGCTCCCTGCTCAGAGGGAAGCCTGCTTCTCCCTGCCCCTCTCCCTGCCCTTCTCCCTCCTCCTCTCCCTCCTCCTCTCCCTCCTCCTCTCCCTGCCCCTCTCCCTATCTCCCTATTTGTGCTCTGTCTCCCTCAAAAAAAAAAAAAAAAAAGGCTGTTTCAAAGAAGCTGGGCCATGCTTTTTCACATAGCCATTTTAATAGGGTTACATTTAATTATACATTTTACTCGTAAACCACATTTGAGCCCAAGTGAGTTGCAGATCGTTCTGAAGAAGAAAGGTTCATGTTTACATAGTTCCTTGTGCTGTCACCAACAAATTCAGCAGATGTGTTAACCAGCCTTTTGGCTTTGACTTTTCTTTCGGTTCAGATTGGGGGCATTTTAGTTCCCTTCAAGTCACTGTGCACCA
Organism: Spilogale gracilis; assembly: GCA_004023965.1. Lineage (NCBI taxonomy): Eukaryota > Metazoa > Chordata > Mammalia > Carnivora > Mephitidae > Spilogale > Spilogale gracilis. The sequence continues at coordinate 57,228 of PITA01006574.1, forward strand.
TGGTCAGTGTAGCGTGCAAAACGCAGGCACTCTGATTTGGAAAAACTCATTTCAGTTGAGTCACCACTTACTGTGATCTACCCTCTCTAATCTTTACCCATAAAGTGGGATTCTTTCTAGAAACAAGTTAATGAAATAATATGTGGGCATGCTTGGTAAACTATATGGTATTAAATCAAATAAGATATTGTTTTATAATTCTATAATTTGGGAGATAATTTTATATTTAGTAAGAGTGATAATCACAGTTTAGATGACTCAGAGCATCTCATCTTATATCAAGTGGGGCTAGAATCCTACTGTAAAGGTATGTAAAAATGAATAGTTTTGGAATCATACAAATAAAATGAAATTATATTTATTAAGATCACTGAAGTGTGAATTGAAATAGAGTAAAGGGAAAAATTAGAGTTCAAGACACAAATGATCAGTTCTTTGAGGGAAAAAAGTTCCCTGTCAATCTTTAATAGCTAGCAGGTTTTAAAACTAGTCAAATTTAGCATAATAATACAACTTCAAATTATGTTGAAACCATGCTGATGTTACATGCAAATGTACAATCCAGCATTAAAATGATGGTAACACTCACAGGGAGATGACTAAGAGCTAAAGTAATATTTCAGTCTTGCAACATCTTTTTAATTATGATAAGATTTTTGAACTGGAAATACACAGTTCTATCAAATTGAACTTATATTTTACTATAACCAGTCTATATGATACTAATATTTATTTGTATTTTTTATTGATATGTAGGTATTAAATTTTAGTAGAAGGAAGAAAACTAAGGGAATTGGTCCCACTGATGGCCCACAGTTTAGTAAGCTGTCATTTGCTCAAAAATAATATTAATTGGGAACAGCATTTCTGAAGGCTAATGTCTTCCATAACCATGTGTCGTATAGCAATGTGGAACCCAGTCAGTGCAATCCAATGCCACATTGGATTGGCTCAAGCCCATGTATTGCTCTTATAATTTGTATCGTCTGCTTAGTATGTTTTTCTTATGGCTCTTGCCAGCTAGGTTGGGGGATTTCACTTAGTAACTGTCCTGTCAAATCAGTTCTGTCCTTCTGCTTCTGTGCAATGTAACAAAATGACATCCACAGCTTATCCAGATGAGCAGAGTGCAACTGAATTGCCTTCTGCTCCTTTGTTGAAGGGGAGAGAAAATTCCTCAACCCTTAAGTCCTGAGAGAGCATCACGGCTATTCTTTAGGGTGGATTAATTTCTGCACCATGAGTTCCTCCAGGTGCAGAGTCCAGGACAAACCCCCCTGGTGCTTTGTATGGAGGTCAAGTCAAGTTCAAAAGATGAGCTCTTGAGGGGAACAGGAAGCCTCTAAATATTCAGTTGTAGTGAAGGCTGTGCAGATGGGGCCTGCAGGCGCTGGGAACTTGCCTAGGTGACTCGGGTGAATGATTATGAGCTCGTTTTAAGCCACATCTTTTTCCCCTAAGGCTGCTTCTCAGGGTCATTCCCTACCACAAAATTGAGGACAGAAAAATTACAATCACCCCAATTCCTTGGCCAGGATCAGTTTTGTGGGCATGCAAAGGGCCTCAGGCTTACAAAAGCCTTGCATTTAGTTTAGTGTTCTACTTTCCCCATTTAAAATTTTTTATGCTTTCTGAACAAGGTGCTTCATTTATTTTTGCACATACAGATCTTGTGTACAAAACCATAAAGCCTTTTTAACAACCAGTTCCTCATCTTATTGCACTTTTACCAGTGATAAATGAATCAAAGGGATTTAGGGCTGGAAACAGTTAGGGTGAGATGAAAATGAGCCCAATTTTTAATAGAAATGAAATTTTAAGGGCACTGTGATATTGTGCTTTGGGTTGCTTTTTTTTTTTTTTTAATCTGTGGTTTCTTCTGTCTCAAGTGATCAGAGTATTTTGAGAGAACAAAATGTGGTTTGCTAGACATTTCAAACCAAGCACACAGTGTATGTACATGGAGGTTAGTAGAGGGATTTTGATATTTTGTTATTGTTGAGGTGAGAACACCTGGGTAGAAACCAAGATGTTCGATAATTGTGTATGTGTTCTACTGAGGACGGCGGGGGCCTGCCCTAGCCACAGGTGTGAGGACGGTCGGGTTCGTCTCTGTACCTCATTTTTCAACATCCCTCTAGCCTGTTCTGTTTGCACTCTTTTGTCTTCAACTTAAAAATGGTTAGGTTTCAGGGCACCTGGGTGGCTCAGTTGGTTAAGCGACTGCCTTCAGCTCAGGTCATGATCTCAGAGATCCGGGATCGAGTCCCACATCGGGCTCCCTGCTCGGCGGGAAGCCTGCTTCTCCCTCTCTCACTCCCCCTGCTTGTGTTCCCTCTCTGGCTGTGTTTCTCTCTGTAAAATAAATAAAATCTTTTAAAAAAAAATTTAAAAAATGGTTAGGTTTCTGGAGCAATTGTGCGTGAATTCTTCTGTTCCTTCTGCCAGCATGATCTGAACCAAAAATCTTTACTTCCCATTTCTATGTGGTTTGTTCTTAGTTAATTTTCCTGGTTAGAAAACTCTCTGATAACTAACTAACCAACTAACTAACTAACAACTAACAAACTTCAGGTGCGGCTTTTCCTTAGGGTGCTCTGTACTGAGTATTTGAAGGCCTTCCGTTGTACCCAGCAAAGCTGCCGTGTTGGCCATGTGGGGCTGGGAGACAACCCCTCCAACTAGTCCTTCAGTTCATGCTGAACTTGATGAGTTCAGGAGCTCATCCAGACTGATGATTCAGACCTTGTCATACTGTCCCACTTGCGGCAGATGCTAATGTACAGAAAGATAATGTATCTTACATAACCCCAATACTTCTTCCTCCACCCTTCTTAAGTTGACTTTGCTTCCTGGGTCACTGAGAAAAGAGAATTATGAGAAAACTTCCAGAAGCTCCCAGTACATCTCCCACTTGCTAGCAACCACATTCCTATGGACTTTCTGCCTGCTCTCCTTCCTAATGATTGATTGTCCACGTTCCTGTTTAAGGTCACTGGATACCATCATCACTCAAGGTCATCTCTCCAGCAATTCACCCCTCTCTTCTGGATCATTCACATCAGCATAGAAATATGCCATTATTTCTCTTATCTTACAACCAGGAAAAACATCCTCTCTCTTGACCACACTTCCAGCTCAGGCTATTGTTCCTTTCTATTAACCTTCCCATCAAAACTCCTTGAAAAGCTTTCTTGTACTTGCTTTTCTAATTTCTTGCCTTTCATTTCCTCTCAGCTTACTGTAGTCAAGTGTTTGTTCCCAATCACTGCACTAAAACTGTTCCTGTCTTGTTCACCGGTGACCTTCACGTTGCTCAACCCCATGGTTTATTCTGACTTCACAGCACCTGACCTGTCAGCCCCATTTGAGACAGTTCATTGCTCCTTTCTCCTTGAACACTTTTTTCACTTGGCTTCCAGGACCTGACGCTTCTGATTTTCTTCCATCCTCACTAGCTGCTCCTTGTCTTGTCCTTTGCTGACTCTTCCCCATCTCCCTGTCCTCATAACAATAGAGTACTCCAAGGAAAAGTCCTCCCACCAATTTTTCTTCTGAATCTGCACTTAACTGCCCTGGCCATCTCATCTAGTCTCACAGCTTTAAAATATCATCCATAGGTGACATACTCTCAAATCTTTGTCTTTAACCCAGACTTTTCTCTTGAACTCTAGACTCACTCAACTATTTATTCTACTTCAGTGTCTAGTAGGCAACTCCCACTTAACCCTCATCTCCCCTTCCAAGTCCACTCTTCTTGTTCCCCTTCCTCCCAGTCTGTTCTCACTAGGCTGGCCAATGTGATTCTGTTCAATTTATTGAATAGGGTAAATCACACCAACCACCCTTCTATTTAAAACTCCCCAGTGGCTTCCGGTCACTTTCAGAATAAAAGTCAAAGTCCTCACCATTAGGCCCCACCCAATCTGCCCCAGATTCTCTTTGTCATCTCTCCCTCGTGCTCATTCTGTTGTAGCCGTGCTGCCTTCTAGCTGTTCCTGTTCAGGCATAAAGGCCTTCCCATTTGCTTTTCTCTCTGCTTCCCCTGATTGCTCATCTCCCAGGGGTCTGCATGAATTGCTCTTCTGCTTCCCGCAGGTCTCTGTTCAAACCTTACCTTCTCATTCAGGCCTTCATGACAATGCCCCATCCTACCCACCCTCCCTAATTTATCTCTCTCTGTGCTGACACTCTTTCCAACTCCAGGTTTTTCTGTTTTATTTTATTATTGGTCTCTCTCACCCCAGAATGTAAGTTCTTTGAGGGATGGACTCTGTTACCTGAGGTATCACTAGTGCTCAGGGCAGAACCTGGAGCCAAAGTAGGTGCTCAATACATATTTGTTAAATGCGCGGTGATTAATCTTTCTACCAAATAACGGGGCCTGCTCATGATCTCCAGAGAACCCGTTTTCTGAAGATACAGATCGGATTGAGGATCTGTCTGGTAGCTTTTCTTCACAGTGTTGAAGGGACTCCTGTGTTTGTGTGGTGGCAAGAGCTTTCGCTACGTGTCCCTTGCTGCCCAGTCAGAAGAGTCACATTTGCTCTTCCAGCTAATCGTGGGAGATTGAAATACTGTGCAATGCTTTTACTGTCTGTTCCCAGGTATTCTTTTTACTCCATAATTAGTATGCATCTTTGTCTCCTACAAAATGCCTCTTTTTAAATGTTACTGAAAGACTGAGCTGATAAATTATTTGTTACAATAAAATAGCCTTCAAGATGGACATATTACCTCTTGCATTTATTCTACTTCCTGGTCATATTAAGTAACTTCACATTTAAAAATAATCATTGCCCAGCACAATAATCCACCTTGCTTTCATCAGAGGTTGTGGCAAAGTGAATTCTGGAAACACTGATGTGTACAGTTGCAACCCACTCTCATGCTGAGAGTACTTTCTGGCTGCTTCTTAAGAAGCAATGCCTAACTCAATAGGGCAAGACATCATATTTGAATAAATCTGAGGAAATATTTGGGAACGCAGAATTTCATTCTCCCAATTGTGACACAGCAAAGGAGGAACTGCCCAGTTATTCATTCTCCCCCTCCCCATTTATTCCAAAAGATATACAGAGAACTTTGTAAACTTTATTCACAATGCAGAAGTTGAGATGAGTAGAACAGCTGGCGGTGACATCTTGCCTCTGAGCTTGATTATAAAAATACCAGTGAACACAAGTTTCTGTATTTCATTTGGGGATCGACGAAGAGGGCCTTCTCTATGATTATAAAACTTCTGACTTTGATGTCACTTATCACAGCACCGTCTGGAATTCCGGAAATGTTCTGTCAGGGGTGATTTGCGTATTTTTGGACTTGACATTTGATAGAAGTTGGGTAACCGAATATCATAGTGGTATGTTTTCCCTGTATATACCCTGTCATTCAGGGCATAGAGTTTATCTGCAATGTCACTGCCAATTAAAACTGAAAAAAGGCGGGAGATGTAACGATGCTGAGCGAAGAGCAAATACAATTTCTTTCTCCTCCAAGACACATATCGACAATCGGTTTCTGCTGTGAGGGTTACCTTAAAAAAAAAAAAAAGTAAGACCAAAGATTAGGAAGCAAGAAACCTTCTACCTTTTTTTCTTCTCTCTCTTTTTTTTTTTTTTTTTGGCCCCAATTTTAAATGACTTTCACTTGCTGCTTTCTTAGGTTAAAAAAGCTGGCTCCTGATATATTGTAAAAATGGGGAGAAACTACAAAATGTCTTGCTACATATATAATTTATAACATGAACAATCACAACATTGTGCCCATTTCCAATTCATCTCTTTTCAAAATCTGTGTTTTACTGAAGTGAGAGCTACTTGATACTAAAAAATAATGAAGTTGGCTAACATTAGGAAGTATTTCCAAGTCAATCCCAAAGACTTCAGACATTTAACTCTAATCATTTCTGTAGCACAAAATAGAATGTATTTACCTATTCTGCATATGTATATGAATTTATATTTGCATACACACATGTTCTATGTATTCATTGGAAAACAATATACCATAATAGAATCCACTGAAGTGATTATCTTTTGAAATTATCAGACATAGCAGCAGAGTAATGACACTAAGTTTAGCATTTTTTTTTGTTAGAAAACAACTGCAATCTATCAGCATTTCAAAATTTTAAGAATGAGTCATTTCTATAATAAGGGCAGATTTCTAATTCTTGTGTTTTTCTACTCTGTGTCAGTGGCAGTGTTTAGTTTATAGTCAACTCTCAATTAATTGTATCTTAATCTCCATATATGCAGCTAAGCAAAGGAAAATTTAAGAGCATCTATCATGGACTCCTTCCCATCATATACAAAGGCCATTCCTTTTCTCGTCCCTGGACCTCCACAGTGACAGTCATCAGCAAGAGTCAACTAGAACTGGGAAGTCACGCATGCTGCAAAGTACATTCCAGAACTGAATATAAATTATTGCTCTGTCATATTGGTTTGCCTGTTTTTAAACAAACATCTGTTTGGAAGAGGCAGTGCTCACTCTGTGGTCTAGTTATCCCTTACCTGAAAGATACCTTCCTCTGTGGGTCTCAGCGAGTCCCATTCAGGAGAATCCAAGAACTGGAAGGGGAAAATGTAATGCAGAAATTCGCCGTCAACAGTCACTCTGATCCTACCCAAACACAAAGAACATCATTGGTGAGAGAAGGAGAAAGCAAGCCCATAACTGGGGCAAGGGGGAGGGAGCAGTATTTCAGATCTCTGGTGGACTTTATGGCTTTTAAAATTTTGTAGGGTAAAATATTAAATTCCTACATTATAGTAAGTGACAAAATCTCCTGCAAGATTCATGTACTGATGTTTCTCACACAGTTAGGATTCTGGAATGAATCCAGAATCTGGAATGAAGGGGTGAAGTCCATCATACAACTGGTGGTATGGGCCCACTTGTGTGTGTATATTATTCGTTGAGATACTTCAAGACAAAGTTTCAACGCACTTGGTCAGATTTTAAGTTAAGCAGGAAAACACTGCAGAACATAGAATACCCACTGTACATAACTCTGTTGACTAAATATTGAAACTTTTAAAGGCATTTAAACATTATTGTTTCTTCCCCTAAACTTAGTGCTTTCAAAGTATATATACCTACAAATATAAATATAAAAAATTTATATGGTGCATCCCCTGCTTCTAGCAAGTGGGTAATTCTAGAATTTACTGAAGAAAATTGATCATTATAAAACTTAAATGTTTCTGTTACTTAAAAGAATGCCCTATCAGAGTCTATTTAAAGTACTTTGGATGCCAACATAAGTATTCTATTAATTCATGCTGGCATTATCCTCTTCTTGACTCTCAGTGATTAGTTTGGAAACAAATAGCATATTCTGACAAACCCATTTGTACATTTGATTTCTAAGAAGAAATATTAAGGCTCTAGATTACATCCTGCTTTGGGTAAATAACAGCATGTTCTCTAAATGCCTCTGTCCACGAGTCATGTACATGTCAAGGGGTTTCTCATGCCTCACGGTGCTATAAACTGCCCAGGACTATGTTATGCTAAGATGGAAAAGTGTAGCAGAAAGAAACACCAGCTAGTAGCTCAGACAGAGGAAATAACTACTATAGAGCAAGCACCACGAGTACAAACCTTCCCGAAACAAGCAGGGAGAGTTTGTCAATGGAGGTTTTCCCCTGCATGGCGTAACAGTGTTCCTTTTCCAAAGTCACCACTTCAGAGCTCAGAGCAATTGTTCTGAAGACGGGCAAAGAGGTCCCCAGAGGCTGGAAAAGGGAGCTGTACAATAGCTGGAATTCTCGGGAAAAAGTTATGCTGCGCACTTGGTATGCAATGTGAACAAATTGCATGAAGCAGATGACAAACAGGACAAAATTCCAGGAATATATGTCGGCTGCGCAGACATCCACCCAAGCCCAGACAGCCGAGCAGAGAAAACCCAACCCCAGCAAACTGAAGACATAAAGGAGCCCGAAGAATCCACTGCCACCCATGAAACCTACGACAAATAAAATACTGGCAAGATGATAAATGGCTCCTTCGGCCTCTTGCTTCCAGATGATGCAGACCGGGTGCTCATCTATCAGGTTCTTCCACAGACTTGAATTGCTCTCCATGGCTGTACTTCTGTCTGGTTCAATTTTCAGCTGATATTAGATCACATTGAAGCAAGTAATTAAGTCCTTTGCTTTTCCATCACCCGAGTTTCACTACGTCTTTATAAAGCCAGAGATAGCCTGGTCCCTGGGGTTGTAGTGATTAAGGGTTTTGTGTGTGTTGATCTTGAAAAACTAAAAATCCCATGCTAACTTCTTTAAGTTCACCTGAGGTTCTGATTCAGATCCAGTCTACAAATATTTTATGATTTCCTGGACAAGAAAAAAAAAAAAAAAGAAGGATCTAATTAAACAAGGAAATTGAGGGGTATATTTAAATGAATCCCCAGCATTACTATTCAAATTGAGATCCTATTTTCTATGAAGTTAGAGTATTTTTTTAAATTTTATTTTGAGAGGATTATATATTTGCAGTAGTTATAGGGAATAATACAGAGAGGGTACAGATGCTGTTAAGCTTCTAGGATAGAACATGTATATTTTTAGGGTTATGCTTAATAATAATAAATTATTTCCCAAAATTTTAGTATTTGTTAGATTTAGTTAACTACATATTTTGCTAGAAAGCTAGGTGTTGCCATCAACTTGTCTTCATAATAATAGCTCGGTGTACTTCAGAATCTCTTGAGAGAGTCACTAAAAATGCAGATTCATAGGCTGTGTGCAGGTATACTGAGTCAGAATCTCTGCCGGTGGGACCTATGGGTCAGGCTCCTGACAATCCCCGCCCCCCCATGATTCTGATGCATCAATAATCCATGGCCTTACATGGCCCACCCTCTGAGAGATAACTGTTTGACAATGTTACTCACTCTTTACAGATGAATAATTCCAGGTTTAGAGAGGCCAAGTAATTTATCTCAGGTCACACAGTGGTCAGGGTAGACCAGAACTTCCGCACATAAGCCTGTAGGCTGGATCCAATCCTGTGGCCTCTCATGAAAGAGACTTTAAATTAGGCATTGTAAGGAGCCCTACTAAAACAATAGACATGGAAGACGCATAATTAGGAGTCAGATTTTAAGAGCACAGAGTATGGTATGTTTCACGAATTAGATCATAATTATTTGAGAACATAAATTCAGATCTACCTTACTGTATTAGAGGTTATTTCAAGTTAAAGTCTGCACCCACATAATTAAATAAATAATATTAAAATTCTGCTGCTTACACATTTATTTACCAGATGGTCAAAAAAATGTTACTGACTTGTTCCTCTGCACATATATTCTCTACCCTTTGAGCCATATGGTAAACATGCTAATGTGTGATCTGAGTCAGGAGAGATTTACCCAGGATGATAGAGCTGTAGGATATGTATCATTTGCCCCCAAGTTTCTTAACGATAAATAGTTTCAATGTGAAGCATTCATTAAATTGGATTTTTAATCCATAACAACATTCAGAAGCCTTGAACTTAAGTGCTATATTTAGTGTTTTTATTTTTGAGATAGATCATTTCCAGAACACCTGTTAATAAAATATCGGATATCACAGATCTTGTCTCATAGGAAAAAAATACACACAGCGAGGTGAAAATGATTTGGCTGAAGTAGAAAAGGGAACAGCATAAATCACCAACGGAACTAGAAATGGAAATAAAGGAGCCGCTGTTGGAGTTTCCGGTTCTTCATCCTGGATAGTGACCCTTTTCTCAGCAAGTAATAACTTTAAGATCATCACCAGGTGAATCATTAAAAAAAGAAAAAATAAACAATACAGACCTAGAACGTAACAGTGTTATTTGTACTGAAGCTACTTCCAAATGTATTTTAAACATCCCAGGCCCCCAAGATCCCACCTCTTCCCCCACTCTGTGAGATGATGCGATTCAGGGCAGACCAGCACCCTAAGAGTGGTTACTTTCTCCTCTTTAAATGCAACACAAAATTATGCACTACTGGATATTCACAACAAAGAACATTTTTTTAAAAACACAGTAAGGAGGGAGAACTGCAGAATACCAGACTGCAAATGTCAGTCTCCCTGCTGTTTCACTTCTAAAACGAGGGTATTTTAAATTAATCCGTTCCTCAGGATACCTAACACAGCCACGAAAGCCAATATTAAAAAGCACTGCTGGCAGAGCTCTGAACTTTGGTTTGAACTTCCTTAAAAATTTATAATCCTCAACAAAATGTTAAAATGATGCTAACAGAGAAAGCCCATGTAAAACCTCTGTGCCAATGCAGAAGGGAGCTTCTGGGAATCTTGTCCCCTGATGATCGGGACTTTCAGGACTTGGGGGACAGACCGGGCCACCTGCATTCCAGGAGAGTGACCCATTATGATCATCAGAGGCATGGTGCTTCCGGTCCTTTCCCACGGCTTCCGTTTCAAGAAGCTGCTACCAGATCATCTTCCTATCCTTGATCCTGTATCACTCAACAAACACAGCAACACAGAGTGCTGACTTGCCCTGATTAAATTACTCCACACCCAGCCTTTCTCCACTTGGTGTGTTTTTATTCAGTCACCAAAACAGTTGTGTTTTATTAGAAGAGAAAGAACTGACAGGGGCAGGTGAGGGGCATGAGTGTTCCTCTGATACATGCCAACAGCGCTCTATGACTGAACATGATTCATCAACCAGCTGCCTGCTTGAAAGGCCTGTAGGCCTTCAGTCATGTTTTGGGGTAAATAAATGTTGAGATGCCAAAGGGGCACAGTGGATTTCTCCGGCAATAAAGCCCATCTTCCCCACAAGAGAAATTCCCACACGGAGAGACAAACCACGGGAACAAAACTTAGGTGCAAATAAACACAATTCCCAGCTCCCCCCTTTCTACTCCTTAGACTGTAAGACCCTGAGTTATAGAGGAAGAAGGACATGTAAAGGCAGGTACAAGGCTGCTCCATGAAATATGATGGAGACTTGGGACCAGCTGATTAAGTAGCTCAGAAATTGCGCTTATCTGTTCATAACTTGTACATTTATTACCTCATTGCATTGCACTTGTTGCCATGAAGAAGGCAGGATCTAAATCACCATGCCCTGCTTATAAATGAGAAAAGCAGGGCACAAGATCTGCTAAGTAACCAGCTAGAGGTGAGAGAGGCAGGAAGTCCCAGCCACAAGGTAGGAGTCCTCGTCCGCTCAACGCCATGCCCTCACCAGCAGGTAGGGCCATCTTTCAAGGCTGATAATTGGATATGAACATGTTGGGAGACAGTGGGATATTCTGTAAGGACTGGTTTTCCAGGAAAATAACAATCCTAACACTGAATATTTAAGACCTGACATCTCCACATGTACCACTCAACCTGTAATGCTTACCATCGAGCCAGGGAAATAGACCTAGAAAGCTACTCACGAAATAATTTGCTGTATTATTATTCGACACTAGCTGACTTCCTCTCCTAGCTTCTGAAACTTGTAAGGTGCAAAGACACATGTTTTTGTATTTCTGGCACTCGGGGAACATTGACTGAATACCCTGGTACCCAGGTGCAAATACTCAGCCTTCTCCATGCCTATTCTCTATCTGATTTAATGGATGTTCTAACATCTTCTGTCACCCCGGGGAAAATTGTTGGAATATTCCAACATCCAAGGCAGTTCTGTACAAAATCACTGAGGAGGTGGGACACTACCTATTTAAATGTTTGGCACAGCTCCAAATTCATAGGGGAATCCTTTTGTCTTCACAGAAATTGAGTTCCTTAAGGGCAGGGGAATTTTAATCTGATTAAAAACCAACAACTCTCCTAGCTTGTGGTATTGCTTTAGTTGTGGTTGCTAGGCAACCCAGAAGATAAAAATTCCATCAATATTCTACTCATTAATTGGAATAGGGCCTAACTTTGGTATGTGTTCCATATGCAAAAATAATCATTTGCTTAAAGCTGGTTTTCTCTACTTATCCTCAAGGAGGTATATTTACTCAGGACCTACTTGCCAGAAGTATTTAGAAATTACCTCACTTAATCTTCACGACAACCCCCTGGGGAAGATACTACCTCTCCATCCTACAGATGAGAAAATCGAAACCCAGAGAGGGCCAGCAGATTGTTCCAGGTCACATTGCTCATGTTGGGACTAACATTCCACCCAGTCCAGCCCAATTCTGAAGGCCACAGACTAAACTACATTTATTACTCTGCTTCCACGGTAGCAGGTTTAGAAAATGTAGGCATTCGTTTCCTCCTTGCTGCTTAGATGAACTCAGGCATGTTTATTCATCAGTTAAGCAGAGGCAACATTACCCATTCGGTCCACTCTAAATAGTGAAAGAAGACTCAAAAGAGGAAATCTATATTTAAAACTTCTTGGCAAATTGAAAAATAATATAGACATGGCATCGCTGTACTTGTGGCTTGTATTTTACAGAGCAGAGACTTTTGGAGAATTCAGTTTTTAAAAGTTTTCTTTCACCCAGAGGATTATAATTGAATACAGAAATACAAATGGTACTTTGGCTACCCAACTTTAAATTCTGAATTTACTCATTCCTGCAGGGGTGATCTCTGTTTTTCTTCCTATCTGGGTCCTGACCTCCTGTGGCTGGTAGGGGTACCCCCATAACCAACCCACCCTTGTGTCTTTACTTCCATTGGCCAACAAGCCAGTCTCTGAAAGACAACAGTACTCTTCCACACCAGAGTAGGGTTTAGTGCTTCCCAGCAGGTATCCTCAAGTCACTGATGTGTCACCTGGGTGGCTTGTTAGAATGTCCCTTCCCTGGCCCCATCCCAGAATTACTGAGCCAAGAAGGGACCCAGGAAAATGCCCTTCTAATAAGCTCCCAGTTGATTCTGATGCATATTAAAGTTTGAGCGCCATTATTTTATGTTGTTCCTGCATGATTTCTGGATTATCCTTGTTCGTTTGCTGGACCTCCACTTTGTTCCTTCCTGGCTGACCACTGGCTGTATGCTGATTACTCTTGTGCTTTTGATACTGCACTTCCTTTCTGGGCCAGTAGTACTGGTGTTCATGCTCGAGTCTGTGTCTAGTCGGTTCAGTTCACACTGTTACTTAAAAGAAAGGTTCTAGTCTTAGCTGTGCCCCTAAAGAGCTGTGTGAGTTTAATCTTACCTGTTTCCTCATTGGTAAAATGGAAGTGTTGGACAAAATAATGTGAGGTCCCTTTTGGCTCTAAAATAACATGACTCTATGTGAAAGGAATACAAGATTTTTCCTAGTGTGAGTTAAACTATAGAGCTGAGTAGTGGAACTGAATTTAGACTGTGGGTCTTAACACCAGGCTTATGACTAATGCCCACTCTAGAGACCACTTACTTAATTACTTACAGACTGTGGTGGGGCCCAGGCTCTGGCATTTTCTGATGTGCAATCAGGGTTAAGAACTATTAGAGGGGTGAGGTTGAGAGACACCAGAACAGCCTGTAGGGTAAAGATCTGATTTTTAATTCCTATTTTGAAGGATCTAGAAAGGCGCGGTTTTGCCTTGTATGTTCTTATTCCCATGTTTTGCTCAGATGGGGAAGCATTTTTCTTCCTCAGCACTCATCATTCCAAGAGGAGGGTGCCAGCCTTGTGGACATTTTGCAGCAGGCTTTCCTTAACAGGCTAGCCTGAATTGCACCTTTGGCTCTGAATTTCTATGGCTTTTATTATCTGTCAACATGGCTTCCATCATATGTTATGTTATATTGACCATTATATATATATTGGTCATTGGTCATATATATTTGGTCATACATCAGCTTTATTGGTTGGTTATTTTACGTGGGTGTGTATGGAAACATATGGAATTCTCCTCTCTCCAGAACACAGTGAGTTTTCAATAAATGTTCAATAACTGATAAGGATAACGCTCAGCTATAAATGCAGTGTTCAGAATAGTTATGGAACACGCAAGAAGCCCAAGTGAGATCTGACTAGTATCTGAGTCAATGATTTAGATGTATTATACTATGAGGGAGAAGCAAAAGGAAGCACTGAGGAAGAGCAAGTATTGAGACAGAGGAACAAAGAAGGGTTAAAGACCCTTTGGACTTTTAAGAGATCCCAAAGTTTGGAAAGAAATCATAGGAAAGGGAAACACAGTTTTATCCTCAATTAACCTAATATTCTTGGTCTAGCAACAGAGTTCACAGCAGAAGAGAAGGGGCAGGATAGAGGGATCTTTAACAGTTACTGTTACACAGGACAATACTGAAGAAAGCCTGGGGTTGGCAAGACTAGCTGGAAAGTGAGTGCAGACAGAATGAGAGTTGAAATTAAATGCCCATGATCCAAGGCCTTAGACAGAACTCTAGAGCTGTGCTGTCCAATATGGTAGCCATTAGCCATATGCAGCTAGTCTGAATTGAGATGTGTACACATGAATTTCAAAGACTCAGCCCAAAAATAAAGAATATGTCATCATAACTTTCATGTTGACTTTGTTGAAATGATTATGTTTTAGAAATACTGGGTTAAATAAAACATAAAATTCCCATGTATTATTTTTTAATATTGCTACTGGAAAATTTAAAATTATGTATGTGACTTGCAGTATATTTCTCTTGGACAGTGCTGGTCTAGAGCCTTTTAAGTAACAGAGAAAAGGAAATGAAAAAGACTTGGCATGACACTGAGCAAACAGTGCATATGTATAATGTATAAGTGTATAAATAAGGAAGAATTGTCTAAGATTAAGAACAGAGTTGATATAAATGTAAATGATATTGGTTACAATATTCATATGCTACAATCATCAGATGTTATCCATGGCATGGATGTTGCCATCTGGTTTCTGCCTACATAGGTGGTGGCCAACACGCTATAGCTCTTGGCCTCTTTATCCCACCAGGGAAGTCACTAGTTTTTCCTTTTGCCTTAGGAGAATTACACATTCCCAAGCAACTATATCCCATTGTTTCATTTTCTCATTTCATCTTCTGATTGGAAATCCCAGAAACATAATCTCATAAATTTTGTAGTGGAGATTGCATTGTGGCCTTCTGGATTCCAGAGGGTCTATACCAACCTTTGTTTTCATATAACATATGAGTTTCTTCATGCACCACTAGGCTTCAGGGCTGGAATATGCCTTTGACCTATACTGATAAAACTTGGCTTCTCTGGAGACTTGAGAAAATTAGAGAATATGCCTACAGCCCATGCCAGACTTCTCTGATTCTTATGTCTTCGCTAAAGTCCATTGGATTACCAGCAGCTATGTCTGATTTCTCCCTTTATCACATAGGCAGAATTATAAGATGGCCCCCAAGATTCCTATCCCATTGATGCACACATGCTATTATCCTCTCTCCTTGAGTGTGGCAGACCTATGAATGGGATGGGACAAATACTTTATTGAGCAATTGACATTATATGGCAAATGGTTCTGGAATAACCACCTGTGATTATTAAGCTATATAAGATTGCAGGACTAGAGAGGGATTGAAAATGAGAGAGTCATGTTCCTACTGGTTCCTACTGGTCCTAAACACCATGTTGTGAACTGCTTATGGGGGCCACAAGCCAAGGACTGGCTGGCAGTCTCTGTGAGCTGAAAGAAGTCCCCAACTAACAGTTACCAAGATAACAGGAATGTCAGTCCTACAATCACAAGGAGCTGAACTCTGCTAACCACCTGAAAATCTTGGAAGAGGACCCTGGGCTCCAAATGAAAACTGCAATGTGGCTGACACCTGGGTAGCAGGCTCTCAATGCCCAAGGCAGAGGATCCAGTTCAGCCATGACTGGACTCCTGACCCACAAAAACTATGCGATAATGGATTTGTGGTGTTTTCAGCCACTAGTTTGTGGTACTCTGTTACAAAGCAGTAGGAAACGAACACATACAATTATGAATACTTAACTACACATGAGACTTTTCAGTAATCTAATAGTTACAATTTATGATGGAGCTGGAAAACAGATCTGTGGAGCAGAAGACACTCAGTCTTTGCTAGATTTAAATCAGGAAAATCAGGTAAGAACAGTAATACTTTTGAAGAATAGTATCTGGAAAACAAGACACTAAGAGAGGCCCTGGGAATTACATGTAAATCCACTATGGTTTCCAGCAACACACTGCAGGGTCTCCTTCAGTGGAGTCAGACAGCCCCAACACTGTTATACATTTGGACACATGGTCGATTTCCAGAATAATTAGGTCATTCATATACAATCTCCAAAATTCTTGGAATACTAAGTTTCCTTGGGTGACTTCCACCTAGTTCTTTGCAAAATTGAGTCTATGCATGGGGCAAATACCTGATGTCTCAGACACATCTAGAGATTAACACTCAAGAGATAGATTACAGAAACTCAAATAAATAGCTCTGTAATTCTTCTAATTGTGTGACTCCACCAATTTCAGATGAGTTGAGCAATGGGAAATTAATGCAATATCTCGTTGCCATCTTCTTGAACCTCCTTTACTACTATTATGGCTACCACCACCACTACCACCAGCATACTGAGCACTTATTGTGTGCCAGGCATGTTTCTAAGAATCCTAAAATATTATGTCATTTAATCCTCACAACTTTTTGAAATATATAGTTCTCTTGTCCCAATTTTACAGATGAGAAAACTGAGGTATAGGGAAGTTAAGGAGGTTGCCTAAGGATACACAAATGATAGAGCCCAGCATCACTCCCAGGCAGATACAGTAATGACATACTGCTTCATGTACAGCTTGAATCTAAATATTTAGACTTACTGGAACAAAGCAACAACATTCTTCTCTTCTCCTTTCCGTTCTAGATTCCATGAATTTAAACATCTTCTTAAGAAATTACAACTTTTTGAGCGACACAGGGGTAGGAAGTTAGGTCCCATGTTGAATCACTCAGTGTCCTATAATTCTTAATCTGATGAAACAGCAGTAAACCCCTCCTTCCCAAGCATGTCATTTGATTGTTTTTAATAAACAAGCCCCATGCTCTGCTTCAAGTTCCTCTGACTTCTCCTTAACCTAGAAATAGTTAAAGCACAAGCAGCCATTCACTTTCAAGCAGCTGCTGTCAGTCATGCAGGAAGTTCACTAGAGAGTCATGATGAAAAATGCAAGACAACCTGGACCCATGGATCCATTAAATGGTCTTCTCTTGATATGAATCAAAGGAAGACACCTTCACTTCCCTTTCCTACAAGTGACCTATATGAGGCAAATGAGCTCACCTTTCTATGTTTATTTAGTTCAGGTTCTCATGTTTCTTCCTAACAAACACACCTAACAAGCTCACGTGATCTAGCTAACTGGTTAGTCTTTCTTTTCATTTTTTCGGGCTGAATAAACCAGGTGGATCACACACCAGGGTCAGTGACGTTTGATACAGCACACCAGCCACTATGAGTGCTAAAAGGAACACTTCTGCAGGGTATGGGGATTTCTTTTCAAGGCATTTACACAGAAAAATGAGGTTTCTCTTTGGTTGTGGGAGACTGTTTCCTGTTTGGTTCTCAATCCACATGCTTACAATCTTTCCATGTCTTCTATTTCTTTTGGCCTTGTTTCTCTTGACTTGTAATACTTGAAGTTATTGCAACCATAGATGTTCCTCTCATTTTGGCAGCGCTGCCTGTAGATAAGCAATGTAGGTTATTCCCTTATTTCTGCTGGAAATATACATATTCTGATTCTTTTGAAATGTTTATTTCAAGTTTCTCTTCATTATTGACAATTTCCTTTCACATGCACTATTTATGCTGAATCAAGAGGCTTAGACATTCTTGGGAATGTCTGAAGGGTTGTGTTTTTATACAGAAAAGTTCACCACTGCCAAAGAATAGCAGAACACAATCATGAAGGATAACCTGTAGTGAACCAAGGTGGCTGGTCGATGTTTCAGGTGTACGTGTATTTGTGTTTATGTATTCCTACATGGCTTAAGTCAGCTTTAGTTACTATTTAATAACTTAAACATTAATAGTTTAAAATGTCCACCTGGTCTGACTGAGTAAAGGATGCACGAGCACCAAAAAATTTGTGCTATACTCAGATTGTTCCCTAAGATTTCCATTGCATTGACAAGATGCTTAATTTCAAAACAAACATTATAACATAATTGGCTGTGTCATTAACTTTCAAATGGCCAGAAAAATATTGTCAATTAATATGCAATAATTCGATAAATCCCTGCCCTCCTGGAGCTTGCATTTTAGTGAAATTCAAATGTTGATACAATTTAAGCTTACTTTCAAATTATGAGATCGATTTTAAATAGCTAAAAATATCTCTTATATACAAATAAACTAAGCTACTTAAAACTCATTTAAAGTTAGTTATTGCATACTAAATTTTTAAATAAATACTGTATTTTTAAAAAATATTTTATTTATTTATTTGAGAGAGAGAGATATCACAAATAGGCAGAGAGGCAGGCAGAGAGAACAGAGGAAACAAGCTCCCTGCTGAACAGAGAGCCCGATGTGGGGCTCGATCCCAGGACCCTGAGATCATGACCTGAGCCGAAGGCAGAGGCCTAACCCTCTGAGCCATCCAGGCGCCCCAATTAATACTGTATTTTAAGAGACAGTCTAAGGTCTCATAAATCAAAATGCAAACAAGCTTGTTTTCTAGAATGCCCATCAATGATTGAAAACAATTAAACAACCGTTAGAACACTATTTGTGTCCTAGAGTAGCATGTTACAGGTTAATACGCATGTATTAATTGATTCATGATCTATATCCTTCTCTTCAAATAAATGCAAATAAAGACTTGAAACCATCTACACTTAATGTTAAAGATGATGATTTCTGGATGGGGGGATACTTTACTTTTGTCTTTGTATATATCTGTATTATCTGCATTCTTTATAACAATTTTATAAAGTAATAAGGTGATTTTATATTAATTTGAAAAACTTTAAATACAGAATTTCAAAGAATCAAAATCCATGAACCCAATGACCAGAATTGTTAATTAGTATGCAGTAATTCGATATATTCTTATACACACTATGAAATTGGTTCTAGAAAGACAATCACTGTCATTTTAAACATCTTTTTTATAATAAAAAAATTTCCACAAAAATTGAAGGTCCCCATGGATTGTTCTCAAGTAACATTCTCCACCCACTCACTCCTTATATATAATTGTGTTTATCCTTCCAGGCCATATAGAATAATTTTAAAATTGCAATTTAAAATGCAGTACAAGATTAGAAATGTATCTTATGTGTTTTTTCCAGACCCATGCTTAAATTTTTTTCTGATGAATAAACATATACAAAAATAGATAAAATACTAGATAATACATCTCCATATATCTATTATCCAGATTCAACAATTATTAAAATTTTGCTACAAAGAATTTTTTGAATTTAAGAAGCAAAAACTATACTATTCATCCTATAGTTTGTTCAGTCAATAAACAAACACCTACTAAGGGACACACGGAAAATTATAACTAGTTGTGTTCTTACTATGTGCCAGGCACCAGGTCTTCCATTTCCTGACCCATTCACAACACCTCTGCAACCTCAGTAGTTTTATCAGCATGGTTTGGAGTGAAAAATGAGGCTGGGAGCAATGAAGATTCTTGCCTAGGCTCAGCCAGCTGATTGTCTTTCCAGAACCAATTTCATAGTGTGTATAAGAATCACCAGAGGTAATTATTTTGTTGAAGAATATAAATGAGGAACAAAATTAGAAGGTTTCACTCTGGATCTGTGTGAATCAGTTCCTGTATTCTTTGTTTTGGAGGGTGATCTAGCATCGTTACGTGGGCTTTAAGCCAGCAACTTTTAGTTACTTAATTTTTAAAAATGCCTATTATGGGATGACTGGGTGGCTCAGTAGATTAAGTGGCTGCCTTCTGCTCCGGTTGTGATTCCCAGGTCCTGGGATGGAGTCTGGCATCGGCTCCATCTCCCCCTGCCTGTACCCTTGTCTCTCTTTCTGACAAATAAATAAATAAAATCTCAAAAAAATAAAAATCTTGTTATAACTTTCACTTTAAGACATTTTCCTGTAACTACTTGTATATCAGAGAGAAACATTTTCTCTTTTCCTCAAAAAAAAAAAAATCGAATTACCGATTCAATATACTCTTGTCAATTCTTACTTACTCTCTATAGCTCCCAATCCCAGCTGACCAACAATCGTAATTACAAACACCAATTTCAACTGCAATTTGCAGGCTTGCAGTTCAATCCATCATGGATCTTTTCCAAAGCAGTTTTGAAACTTCTTGCCCGCCATGTTGCTTACGTGTTATTACACTCATAGACTACAGCCAGCATTTGATAACCATTCTTGATCTTGACTATTTCAAAATAAGCATACGTGAATGAATGCTCCAGTGTGTCAGTGCTCTTAGTCTTGTAGCTAAGAAGCATGGGAGTTTGGTTTTCGAGGACACGTTTTGATTTAATAAGCAAAGAATGTCACCATTTAGAAGCACAGGAGCCACGATGATTCAGCTATTTCGAGACACTGTTGAGATTAGAGAAACTCAACTCTCCAGTGTCTTCCAGTTTACAGGTATTAAAGGCCGATGTCGGTAAACACAGACCCTGTAAAGGCATCAATCACCAGGGGGTTTTAGATATGCAGAGGCCTAAGGCGCCAGGGAGTTTCAGAGCCTGTTCTGCTGGCCTTGAGACTAAACAGGCCCTAACAGCAGGTATAAAATTTTAGGACAGATTTAAGACAAATTTTAGAAAATGTCTTACTCTACATTTTAGTTTGTATTTCTTTCCTAAGCTCTCCAGTCTTCAGGGAAGGAAAGGAGCCTTAAAATCATCTGCAATCAGCTAGACCTCTTACCTCTTCATTCTGTAAATGTGGAAGGAGATCTAATTTTGGTGGGGTTTTTTTTGTATTTTGTTTTATATAGTTCTCATCTGGTTTTCTTTTGTCTCAAAGAACAATGCCAAGTTACTTACGGTCACACAAGGGATATGTCCATGCAATTCCTGATATTAAAAATAACAGAAAATAGTCACCACCAAACCTTAGTATGAACAGGGACCAATAATTCTTCAAGGCTGCCATAAAAATGCAATTGCTGTGTCCAAGCTTGCAAATTCAAAATACCTAATTACACGAGTTAGAATAAAAAGTCAGGAAGGAAGATTGTCCCATTCTACATGTTTACGACATCAAGTTAAATTATGTTCAAAAGTGGGCTTCTAATTCTACTTTTCCACTTATTCACATGTAGAACTTCTTCATGTTTTGCAAATGTCCCCTGGCTAAACCTTTTTTTTTTTTGCCATAGCCCTATTACTGTATTTTGATTCTGTGCCTTTAATCTTTTCCTAAAATACACACCCTTAAAATGTATTACACCTCTGTAATTGACCTTGGTGATGAGGTAATTTAGTGGTTTTGTTTCCTTCCTTCTTTTCTTTTTCTCCCAAGGTGGATCCCCAAATAAAGGAAACAGGTCAGCGTGACCTTTGATGAGACAGCTTTCGCGTGTCCCCAACTCAGTGTGAAAGCACTGACCCTAGTCAGGCCCTTAACAGACAGGGAAAGGAACTCCCAACCGCTGCACTTCCCCATAAACCCTAAGACTATCAGGGCCCCTTGGACCAGCTTTTCTCCCAGCAAAATCTGGTCTCTTTGGGCTCCAAGGTGCCTGGGCAAAAGTAGGGCGAAAAGAAGATCTGGGCGAAAGATTCACCTCTAGGGCAGACGACTCGAGTTCCCAGGGGCCGTGCACGCGGAGCCCTCAGCCCCGGACCCTCAGCCGACGGAGCTACGAGCGGCGCCACCCCGACTCTAGGGCTCGAATTGGCCCGAGGGTGGCCGGGAGCGGAGCGGTGGTGCGGGCAGCGTGGAGCACAGGGCGGCACAGCAAAGGCGCTCGCGGGGGTCGGCGGCCTCGTAGCCCCCTCCCTGGGGCGGGGCCGGGGTAGAAGCCGCGCCGGCAAAGTTGCACCAAAGCGCGCGAGACGCGAGGGTGCGGACAGCTCCCGGAAGGCGGCAGCCGAGGCTGCCCCGGCTCCCCTCCTTACCTTTCCTTCCCCGACCCTGCGCACAGCTCCGGCCTTGCGCCCAGAGAAGTTTCCCAACCGAGCGCTCTGGGTCGGGCGGGCCGGCGCCGAAGCCCCCAGCGTCCGGCTCGTGCACTCCTCGCCGCCCACTCGGCCGGCGTCGGCCTCAAGCCGGGACGCGCAGTGGCCGCAGCCCGCTCCGGAGTCGCGCGGTGGCGCGGACGGGGGCCAGGCTCGGGCGCGCGCCCCGGGGCGCAGCGGGGAGAGCCGGCAGGGCGGGGGCGGCGGCGGCCGTGCAGCGGCCCGGGTCGCCCAGCCTTCCTGTGCACCTAGCGGCTTGGCCAGCAGCTTGCCGGTCTGTCGATAAACCTGATGGGCTCTGCGGACCGAAGTTTGCCAAGAACGGTTTCCCGAAGTCAACACTGATCACCCTTAGAAAACAAACCGGGCGTTCGCTGTTCTAGGAGAGCGATGGAATTGACTACTGAAATGAAAAGCGACTGTATGTGTGCCCCCTCACTCCCGCACCAAACTCCCCTCCCCCAACTCCGCCAGCACACCATAAACAAGATGAGATAAATGACCAGAGTGGGGATGAGAATATTTGGGTACATGGGACAGAGAAAAGTCAAATCAATGGACAGCTAAAAAAAAAAAAAAAAAAAAAAAAAAAAAAAAAAAAAAAAAAAAAAAAAAAAAAAAAAAAAAAAAAAAAAAAAAAAAAAAAAAAAAAAAAAAAAAAAAAAAAAAAAAAAAAAAAAAAAAGGTGAAGAGCAGAGACAACCATAGAAGGAAAAAGTTAAAAATACAAATGATAGAAAATGTTCAGATCGATATTAAGCGAAGTGCATGCAATTTCAGTCAACAGTCAAATGCATTTTTCCTTCTATGAAGTTAGGGAAGTTTTGTTTTGGTAATCAAACCATAGTTTAGTTGGTGAGGGACCAATGAAAACACACACCTTACTCAGGTATTTCTCCCTTCTCTTAGCACTCTCACTTTTACTTCATGTTACCATGTTGGTGATGATGATTCCAGAAGTAAACATTTATTGAATACTCAATGTCTCTTTTGGTCCCAGAATAGTTGCCAAAGTAACTAATATAAACTGTAAAATTAACCTCCTTTAATTGTGCTGAAACTGAGGGTCAAAGAAATACCCGTATTCCTAAACAGGATACATAGCTAGAACACACTCCAGAGCTCAGCCTTTGCTCTTACTCTTCATTCCAGAGATTTACTGAGAAATGTTAGAAATAAAGTTTGAACTGGATCTAGTCCATGATATGTGTATCTGGTATGTATATATCTGCATTTGAAATATGGCCAGGGAAGTGTGAAGGTCACAAGCTTTGATACCAGACATACTCTGGGTTTAGGTTTTACTTCTCATTTAGTGTTGCACATCACAATGTTTTAAGGATTATTTTTATGGTTATTGTAATTTAAAAACCCAGAAGCAACAAAGATATCCTTGTATGACAGACTCTAAGGTGACTCCATGATTCCCAGCACCTCCTGGTGTTTACAGCTTTGTGGGATTCCCTCCCTTTGAGTGCAAGTGGGACCTGTGACTTGCTTATAAACAGTTGTAACACAGGTGATGGATGTCAGTCCTGTGACTGCATTACTTTACAAAAGTCTCTGTCTTGCTAGCAGACTCTCTCTGGAGATTGTCATCTCTGACTTGAGGGAACAAGAGGCCATGTTGGGAAGTCCATGTGGCAGGAACTGTACGTGGCCTCTAGAAGCTGAAAGCAGCCTCCAGCCAACACCCAGCAGGAAGCCATTTCCCTCAATTCCACGAATACAAGGAAATGAATTCTGTCAATCATGGAAGCAAGCCTGGAAACAGATTCTTCCCCAGTCAAGCCTCCAGATGTGAATGCAGACCACAGGACACCTTAATTGCAGCTTTGTGAAACCCTAGGCTGACTAGGGTGAAGTTGTGCCTGGACTCCGGACCCATCAAAACTATGAGTTAGTAAATGTATTTATTTTATGCTGTTAAGTTTGTGGTAACTTAAAAAGCTTATATGTGTTGTTTAGATATTCAGCCTATTAGTACACATGGTGTTGTCCCTTCTTTGGTAAATTTTATATTAAATATTGCTGCCTTGTTGTGTTCTGATTTCTCTTTCTTATTCCTACCCATACGAATCCCTGCCTTGATCTTCACTGCAGAGTCTCTATGAAACTAAAATTCTAATGAAAGAGTACCCTATATAGATCAACCACAGGTGTAGGTCTCCCTGGGATTCCCAGGTGCATTTCTACTTCAGAGATTATGAGTCCATGATCCACAGCTTCCAACTCTTCAGGTCCTTTGGGAGATTCTCTTGCCTAAACCTCTGAGGCTGGGAAGAAACATAGTCAGCTCAACTCACACCATTCAAGCAGCAAGTGTAACGTGAGGAATACTGTGGTAAAGAGCTGGAGAAGATCAAGCACTATACCAGGGTTCATTCGATTCACTTTTCTTGGGAAAGCTTTAATCTGAGGCTTCCAGAGCCTGCCTTTTCTCCTTCTCCTTGACATCAACTTGTTCCTCCTCTAAGCCTCCATCCTTAAGATATATGCGTTTACTTGTTAATTGTCCCTTCTTCCAGATGTGAATCTAGCCTGACTTGGTCACTAGCCCTGCTTCTTCCTTCTTCTTTCCTACCCTCCTTCCTTCAATCCTTTCATCCTTCCTTCCATCTTTCTTCTACAGTTCTTTCATTTTTTTAACCCTGTATAATTCTCCATAGTTGTTTTTCTTTACTTCCCTCGTTTGTTTTTTCATTATTATAATTTTCTTCATTATACAAGTAACACATTAATATACTGTCATATACAAGTTATATATTGTGGCATCAAACTATGTTTGTCAACTATCTTTTTCAGACAACAAAATAACTTGGAGCTTATCTCTCTGATGTGAGGAATTTGAGAGGCAGCGTGGCGGGTCATGGGGAGGGAAAAAATGAAACAAGATGGGACTCTGGAGGGAGACAAATCATAAGAGACTCTTAATGTCAGGGGACAAACTGAGGGTTGCTGGGGGGTCGGGGAGGGATAAGGCGGCTAAGAGATGGACATTGGGGAGGGTATGTGCTATGGTGAGTGCTGTGAATTGTGTAAGACTGATGATTCACAGACCTGGACCCCTAAAGCAAATAATACAGTATATGTTAATTAAAAAAACAACTTGGAGCTTGTTTCTCTTTTCTTACGTATGTAATCATTTTTTAAAACTACTCTATGATTTTATGGTATTATTATTAGTATATCACAATGTATCTATCCCCTTAACTCTTTAGATTGTTTCTGATATTTTGCTATTACAAGTAAAAGCTGTGTGCATGATTACTTAGGCGCATAGGATAAAAGCATTTCTTAAAGAGGAAACTTCCTTTTTAAATTATTCATTATTTATTTTAAAAGATTTTAATTATTTATTTAAAGCGAGAGCATGAGGTGGGGGAGGGGAAGGGGACGAGAGAGAATCTTCAGCAGACTCTGTGGTGAGCCCGTCTCTAGGTTCGGTACCACAACCCCTCAGATCATGACCCCAGCTGAAATCAAGAATCAGTCACTTAACCAACTGAACCACTAAGGCACCCTCCTTTTTTTTATTTTAAAAATATTTCAGGGACACCTAGGTGGCTCAGTTGGTTAATCGACTGCCTTCAGCTCAGGTCATGATCCCGGAGACCTGGGATGGAGCCCCACATCGGGCTCCCTGCTTGGCGGGAAGCCTGCTTCTCCCTCTCTCACTCCCCCTGCTTGTGTTCCCTCTCTTGCTACGTTTCTATCAAATAAATAAATAAAATCTTTAAAAAATATATATATTTCATTACTGAAGTATAGTTGACATAAAATGTTATATTAGTTTTGGTTGTACAACACAATGATTCAGTAATTTTATATATTATGCTGTGTTCACCACAATTAAGTGTAGTTACCATCTATAAGCATAGGACATTGTTACAGTTTTATTGACTATATTCCCTATACTGTATATACCTTTCATCTTCATGACTTATTTATTTTATAACTGGAAGTTACCTCTTAAACCCCTTCACCTATTTGGTCCATCCCCCCACTCCCTTCCCTCTGACAACCACCAGTTTTTTCTCTTTGTTTTGTTTTTTTGATTCCCCATATAAATAAAATAATATGGTATTTGTCTTCCTCTGATTTATTTTTCTTAGCATATTACCATAAATCCATCTATGTTGTTGCAAATGGCAAGATCCTGTTCTTTTTAATGTCTGAGTAACATTTCATTATACGTGTGTGTGTATATTTGTGCATATATCTATATCTATATATCTTCTTTATCCACTCATCTATTGGTGGACATTTAGGTTGTTTCTATGTCTTGGCTATTGTAAATAATGCTGCAGTAAACATAGGGATGCATGTATCTTTTTGAATTAGCATTTTTGCTTTCTCTGGGTAAATACCCAGTAGTAGAATTACTGGATCATATGGTATTTATGTTTTTAGTTTTTTGAGGAACTTCCATGGTGTTTACCACAATGGTTGCACCAATCTATATTCCTGTCAACAGCATGTGAGGGTACACTTTTTTTTTAAGATTTTACTTATTTATTTGACAGAGAGAGAGAGAGAGAGAGAGAGAGAGATCACAAGCAGGTGGAGATGTAGGCAGAGAGAGAGGAGGAAGCAGGCTCCCTGCTGAGCAGAGAGCCCCCAACCCAGGGCTCTATCCCAGGACCTTGAGATCATGACCTGAGCCTAAGGCAGAGGCCCTAACCCACTGAGACACCCAGGCGCCCATGAGGGTACACTTTTACTTTCCCTCACAATCTTCACCAATACTTGTTATTTCTTATCTTTTCTCTTGTCTAGCCAGTCTGACTGGTGTGATATGATACCTCATGATATGTCGTTTTGATTTGCATTTCCCTGATGTTGAACATTTTTGCATGTGAGTGTTGGCCATTTGTGTGCCTTCCTTGGAAAAATACCTATTCAGGTCTTCTGCTCATTTTTTAATCAGATTATTTGTTTTTGTTTGTTTTGGTATTGAGTTGTAGAAGTTCTTTCTATATTTTTGATATTAACCTCTTATTGGATATATCATTTGCAAATATCTTTTCCCACTCATAGGTTACCTTTTCATTTCGTTGATGGTTTCCTTTGCTGTGTAAATGCTTTTTGTTTTAGTGTGGTATTGCTATCTTAACAATACTAAGTCTTACAGTACATGAACATGGGATAGCTTTTATTTATTTAGGTCTTTATTTTTTGTCAGCAATGTTTTCTAGTTTTCAGTGTACAAATCTTGTACTTCCTTGGTTAAACTTACTCCTAACTCTTTTGTTCTTACTCTCCATTTATCTTTTCTCTTTCCCTTTTTTATTTTGTCTCTGAAGCTGAATCTTTCTCCCACTTAAATACCAACTTCATTACATAGCCAAAGATAAAAGCTTTAGATCACACAAAGTTGTTTAGACTTCAACTTTTTACTTATCCCGTGTTTTTCTAATAAAAAGTTCTTGAGCGTCTCTTCTTTGTGCACATGTCAGAGTCAGGGCTGTCAGAGCTGATCCCAGAATGGAAAGTAGCAACGTGTGTAGGTGGGTAGGAGCCCAGCAGGCCTTTGGGCAGTGGAAGCTGGGTGGGGGATTTGGCCAGGGCAAAAGGAAACGTTTTGATCTGTAGTCCAGCAGAGCCTCCTAACTAGCTCTCCATCAGCACCCGGGTATAACCTCAGTCATTTCTGTTGCTCTCAGAAACAAGTGCTCTGTGCTGGGTCTCTGTTGCTCTTTACTTTGTTTTTGGCTTTGTTCTCCCAATGCTTTTTGAGTCATCTCTGTTTGAACTTGTTCCTGCAGTCATTCCTATGAGAGTTTTGATGCTCACAGCTTTCAGGTGAAAGTCACATCTTGTCAAAGAAGTTTGAACATTTATCCACCCAGAAGCCCTTAGTCTCTCTGTTTTATAGCAGGAATACCTGCTTGGAATAGATTGGGAGGTCTTTGAGGCATTCAAGATTCTTAGGAATTTAGTGAGACCCTGGTATTTGGTTAGTTTAGAATATACATCTTGAGATATTCCCTAAGTTGTGAACAACAAACTTCTGTGTGTCCCACTGAGGACCAGGCAGTTTTCAAACTCTCATTACTCATTTCAAGATATACCTTTGTGTAGTGCAGAAGGCAAAAGATTTAAGTTAAGATAGAACATTAAATTGGGGGGGGGGAATAATATGTAGATTTTTACATCATCCAGAGTATGCCATCATTTTCTTTACATAATATTTTTCCCTGAAAAAGTCATAAATTCAAGAAACTTAGGGTTTAGGTAAACAAGAGCTACTTTTTAAGCAGTGAGTAGAACTGCTTGCCATAAGAATCATAGTTAGGTCTAGACTATCAGTATGGAGCTGATTAAAGAAGCATAAACACTGATCTGTGAGCAAGAATGAACAATAACTGTGTGTGAAATAGTCCTTTTTAAATTGGCCAAATAAAAAATTAATTGTGGTCAACCATATTTCAATAAAAATTGTAAAGAAAAAGGGAGAAAATGACAATAGGCAATATATGAAGAATAAACAGTAACAAAGACATTTATTTTATTTTATTTTTTAAAGATTTTATTTATTTGACAGAGAGAAACACAGCCAGAGAGGGAACAGAAGCAGGGGGAATGAGAGAGGGAGAAGCAGGCTTCCCGCCGAGCAGGGAGCCTGATGTGGGACTCGATTCCGGGTCTCCGGGATCATGACCTGAGCTGAAGGCAGTCGCTTAACCAACTGAGCCATCCAGGCGCCCCAAAGACATTTATTTAAATGTTCCCTTCTCAAATGAATTGGTTCAAATATATGCAAGTGCCAAACATTTTAAAGTATTAAAACTATTCAAAAGAATGTTCTTCTGTGCATCCTGTCAAAATGATGAGTCGCTGTAACTGGAACACAAATCTCAATGTCTAGGCCATATCAGCAGTTGTTCTCTCCCAGAAAATTAGATAGATGACTACTGTGTAACCTCTGTTTCTCTACTTTGTGTCAGAGAGGTTCTTTGGAAAAAATATGAGGTCAGCAGCTAAGGGCCAGGTCAGCATTTGTGAAAAGGCCTCAGCTGCTCTGTAGCAAAACCCCAACTACAGCTAGTCTTTGTGACCAACACCAAAATCCTGGGTCCCGTTTTGTCGGACCTGGGAAGAACTGAGGTTTTCTTGGCTTCCTTCACCATAGGGGGTAGAGACCAGAGTTGCCTCTGTGTATCCTCCTCACTTCACTGTATCAGTTGCAAATTCATTCATTCATAAAGTACCAGCATGTGCCAGGCACTGTTCTGGGCACAAATGGGTTGTCACTCAAATTCCCCTCTGTGGCTCTGGGGTCCATTTTCACGGCCTGGCCACAGTTTGAGTTTGACAGCTCATTCCAAATCCCATATTCTAAGAAAAATATGCTCAAGAAAGAAGGCAAATTCGCCTTCAAATATATTCTGCTTACAACTCATATTTTCAGACCTGATTTGAGTAACTTGATATAGTTGCTTTAATGTATGGAATAGTGAACGGGACATGTCTGATTTTCTGCCTTATAGGTAATAGTTGGAATTGAAGCACAATGCGAAGAGGAAAATTTGCCTCACAATAGTAAGCCCTCTGTTCGGACTTGTTTTTGTTTTGTTTTGCTACAATTTTAATTTAAAAAGCACATTTTAAAATTCAGTAGCCCTAAAGTATTTTTAAATTACAAATTATCTTTGAGTTCCAGAGGAGAGAATTAGTGATCAGAGCCAGTAGAGAAATGGAAAAACACTGAAAAAGATAAATACAAACCAACTGTAGTGAAAACAAGATGATAGAAATGTGGATTCCTTGGTGAGGACTTTAAAACAGTTTATTGATTATTTTTCAGTATTAGTATATATGTCATTCACAATTCTATTTAGAAATGATAGGTGAAAACTTGCTTGTCTAGATGTGTTGGTCTTTTTTAATTATACCTTCCATAAAGTTTAGTGAAATGTTTATGTCAGCATCATCCTTAACAATTACGTGACTAAAAATGGCAGAACTGAAAAGAATAGTAGACCTTTACAGAAGGTCATCAGAATAAAATGGGGCTGAATCACCGACTCCAAATAAGTTCTGAAATTAGACTGACAAATTTACCATTGGCCTAGTGATTAAGTGTGGTGGACCACTGTGGAATTTCCAGATTAACAGAGCCCAGAGGGCCCTCTGATCCAGGGCTTCTCGTTCATGTTAATTTTTGTTTGGTCTTCTTAGGTTTTAATATTAACTATACCTCTGGAGCTATAATTTAGATGGTAAACTGATCTAGCTCATTTTGATGTTCTGTATCATTGTATTGGGGTTTTTTTTTGTTTTTTTTTTTTGCTTTTTTTTTTCCAAGAAAGGAAAGAAAAAAATATGACTCCTTAAGAGGGCCATACTGGGTTGGACATGGAGAAGTGCCAAATATTTCCTGCCCAGGATTGCTTTCTTTGAGTGAGATGTTGCCAATTGAGCACGTAGGACAGCCTCTGGCACATAGGCTATTTCATGATTATTGTTATTACTATTATATATCTAAGTTTTGTAAGGAAAAATACATATAGTAAATATATGATCTCCTTTACATTGTTTATCTTATTTTGTACACTTTTCTGTTTTTTCCTTTATTAACTGTATTGTATGTATAATCAGAAAAACACAATGAAAAGGAAAAGAACCCTTTAAAAAAGGGTAGACCACAAGAAAGGAATTGAGGTCAAAATTCTGCTTCCCAGTCTACCTGCTGGTGATCTAGGCAAGTCATTCACTTTGCTTTGCCTCAGCAATTTGAGTTATTGGTCTCAGGGGATGGGCTGCTCTGGTGGCCTCAGGTAGAGGGGACTGGGCATGGGGAACATTCCCCTTCTTGTGCCCTGATAACCTCCCACAGGCAGGTGAGGGGTCACTAAGTATGCTTTCTGCACTTCCTCCAGTCCTGGAGGGTAGGCCTGGCCACTCTCACTGATGTCCTTGGAGCCCTGCCCTGAAAACCGATGTGTCAAGCTGGTACCCGTAGGGTCCGCCCATTGAACACTTACCCTGTGAATTGAGTGTTTGGGTCTCATTTCCTGATCATTACAGGAGAGGAAGACAATACTGTCTGGTTTCCCTTCAGAAAGGCATTCCAGGAATCAGCTGAGAGGTGTCTATGACTAACCTCCACCAGAACGCTCTCAGACTTTGCTGCATAGATTAGTGATGCCCCGGGTGGATTCCTAGAACCATGAGGTGGAACAGAAGGCCCCCCTGTTTTGTACCATAACCCTGTCATGTACCAGCCTTGTGTTCAAGGAGGGCTGCCGCCAAGCCCCACAGCCCTCCAGGCTGAGTCTTCCTCGGCTGCCCTACATCATTTATTTATGTCTCTAAAACCCAGTAGAGTCAGTAATGGCCTTTCTTTCCCTCTCTAAATCTTTCCACGCTCAAACTGAAGCTCCCCTGGGATTTCTTTCAAACCAGTTCCTTAGTTTTTGTTGGACTTTCTCCACCTTCTTTGTATTCAAGTCCAGTTGAGGAGGTCTAAATTCAGTGTTTCCTCTAATAGATGCTAAGCAGTCTTCAGCAGACTAAAGGGTGGTTTGTCTCCTTCAAGGCCATATAAGAGTGATTCTAGGCAGAGGGAGGATCTAGAGGGAAAATAGGGGCTTCCGTGTCCAAGAGAATTGAGGTCAAAATTCTGCTTCCCAGTCTACCTGCTGGTGATCTAGGCAAGTCATTCACTTTGCTTTGCCTCAGTCCTTCACATATAAAAAAAAGGAATTCCTAATGCTTGATAAGGGAAACTGTGGGGAGTGAATGAGGTAGTATACATAAAAGTGCTTAGTTTAGGTTGTCCATGTTTTTCATACAAATTGGCTTAAATACAAGCCAGTTAGCTCATCTGGTGTTCAACAGAAGAAATGTGATCTGTTCTAGAGCTGGAGAAAAAAGTATCTAGAGTGCATTTACTAAAAACAAAAACAGAACTGTTGTCCTGCACTCTAAGATATGTTCCAGAATACTTTGTAACTATATTTATCTTTTTGCCTTAAATGCTGACTTTAAAGCCAAGCTCCATGATAAGATCCAACTTCCCTAGGTAAGAGCTTACCTTACAATTCTACAGTTCTCGGCAGTTTACACAAAGTTCCAATGACCCATTTTTTTGAGCTTAGTGATTTTGGACTCATTGCCCCAAAGGTAAATACCACTTATAGTCCTCAAGGAGGGATAACTTGATTTAGAAATACCTCCTTTAATCCCCAGAAATCCCTGTGAAATAAGAAGGAAAAAAAAACCTCAGATATGAGCTGTGTTTGAAGTAGCGGGTGCATAAGAGATAAAAGGCATATCCCCAGATTTTTAGGACAAAGTGAAAAATTTGTTGCAAATGAGTCAATGTGCCTCAGATCTAATAACAAACAAATGAAGGAAAAAGCAAAACCTTAGGATCTTTCCCATATGTCCATGAGGGTAAATAATAGGGGCCAACTGCTTATTATAGGTCAGGTGCTATTCTGAGCAGATTGCAGATATTAAGGTATTTAATCCTCCTATAAATTTATGGACAGGAATTGTTTCCATCCTCACTTTCCAGAGAAGGAAGCTCAGACACAGAGATGAGTAATTTTCCCAAGTTTTCATAACCCATGTGGCACAGCTGCATTCAAACTCAGGCCATGGGTTCTAGGGGGCCACACTTCTCACCCCTGTACCACATTTCTTCTCCAGAGTGTGGCTGCTCGGGAACTTCTGGCACAGCGCTGTCTGTATCCCTCACTTGGGAAGCCGTAGAGTACAGTAGTGAAATGTACATATTTGAATGCTGGGAAAGATTCATCCTTTAATCCCAGCTCCCCCGCTTAGCGGAGAAGCAGGAAGCGGCAAGCGATTACCTTCCCAGCTCCCTCCATCTGAAACCATGGCTGGTGAAGAAACTGAGGTTTAAAGGATTAAGCTATTTAAAATAGAAATCATGTTCTGTACCCAAACACTGAGTTGTTTTGCCACGCTCTGAGTCAGCGTGCTGTGGTCAAGTCATCACGCATTCGGAAAGCTTCCTGAACATCAGCTGTCTCCGATGAGCTAAGTGGTGTTTGTTTTGTTTTGTTTTTAAATAACCTACTAAGTATACATGGATGAAGCAGTGTAAATTATGGAGAAAATCAGTATATTAGCACTTTGAGTTAATGCTAATTTGAATCAGGTAAATCCTTACTATTTCTTCCAATTTGCTGCATAATCTTCATTATCACTTAAAGCATAATTATTATGTACATGTAATAGTTAAGCAGCCAGTAGGAATAACTACTGCTCATTGAGTACTTTGTGCTTTACTTAAATTCGCATTCACTTCTCACTGAGGTTGGTAGGTATCTTTACCCCTCTTTGTTGATGGGAAATTGGAGTCTAGAGCACTCTCTGGCAATTTGCTTCAATTCCCATTGTTAAAACCTTGACTCATTCTGATGCCAATGTGTGTATATTTTACTGCAAACCTCTACTGCTTCCCAAAGAATAGATAAAAGCAAGGCTACATTTATTGCTTCTGACCTCATATGCTATAACTTCAGAGGTCAGGGTCTATCTAACATATATTTAATAACTATTTTTTAAGATTTATGTATTTATTTCAGGGAGAGGGAAAGCACATGTGCGTGCGTGTAGCAGAGAGGAGTAGAGGGAGAGAATCTCAAGCAGACTCCCCGCTGAGCTTGGAGCCTAGTCTCACAACCTGTGAGATCATGACCTGAGCCAAAACCAACAGTCAGACACTCAACTGACAGAGTCATCCAGGAGCCCCTAATAATTGTTTTGTTACAAAGTTTGCATATTGTCAATCCACCTAAGTGTCCTGTATCTCCAAACTAATCTCTATTCTGGCAGATTCCATTGTGTGATTCTCACTAAAAAAATATATTCAAACTGAAAACAAGGGGTTATTAATGGTTCTCTCAAAAGTGATTATGCAGAGAGGAAAATTCAAGTGACACTGTCTTCGAATGTGGACAAAGGATGAGCTTTGATTACCTCAACCTCGGGCTCCGAGTTATTTGACAGTTGCAGGGACAAAAATCATTGGCTGCATTAATCACCTTTGGATGAAATGTCGAGTTTTATAGAAACCATCCCCAAATTCTTGTTTTCCTTCCGGCCCATTCATACAACTAATTCATTAGCAGAATGAGCAAGCCATTCTCGCAACAGAGCAGGGTTTCCTTTGATGAAACAGAGCCCCACTGCAAGCTGCTCTCTAGAATCTGGGAAAGCATTATTAGTTTGTGTTATGCATATTTTCCTTTTGAATTCTGTTGGCCACCAATAAGTACATGATTGTAAGAGACATTTAATGCAACAGGAAACCTAGTTAGAGGACATGAGTTCCAGGTGCTTACTGGTTTATCTTTCAAATGCATTTTTTCCTAAATTACCTAAATAGCACACAGACAGAAACACATACACACCTTCATACACCGTTTCAGGTCATATACAATTTCTCCATATGTTCACTAGCCAAAATGGTTTTCTGAGAGGAGAAAACACATGGGAACCAAAGCAAATGATCTCAGCTTGTGGGGCTCCTATTTTCCCTCTGTCTCAAAGGCACACACAGAAATGGATCAGATCTAGTTGTCAAGTGTGCATGTGGGCAGGAGCAAGTCTCTACTGTGCTGAGCTGACACAGGAGACCTAGAGAACAAAAATGGTTGGTAAGAGAGGTCATTCCTCCTCTAGTCTTTCTTTCTTTCTTTTTTTTTCTTTTTTAGATTTTATTTATTTGACAGAGAGGAACACAGCTAGAGATGGAACACAAGCAGAAGAAGTGAGAGAGGGAGAAGCAGGCCTCCCTCCGAGCAGTGAGCCCGATGAAGGGATTGATCCAGGGACTCCGGGATCCTGGGATCATGACCTGAGCCGAAGGCAGACGCTTAATGACTGAGCCACCCAGGCGCCGAGTTCCCTCTTGAGCAAAAGGAAATAGAAGTTATCAACATGTATGTGGCCCTATGACACTTTCCTATAAAATAAATCATGTAGTGAGTATATATGGTGCATGGTTCTCCTGATGAATTGGGATTAACAAGCATGCTGATCTTTGGGACTAAGATGGGGAGGCCCTCTGGAAGTTATAATAATATTTTTTAGCTACAGGGATGCATTATTGGGGTGCCTGGGTGGCTCAGTCGTTAAGCTTCTGCCTTTGGTTCAGATCATGATCCTGGAGTCCCAGGATCAAGCCCCTCGTCGGGCTCCCTGCTTGGTGGGAGGCCTGCTTGTCCCTCTCTCACTCCCCTTGCTTGTGTTCCCTCTCTAGCTGTGTTTCTCTCTGTCAAATAAATAAATAAAATCTTTTAAAAAAAAGTGCATTATTTGTTCCTGTGGAATAAGGTTGACTAAATTGTACACATAGTCCCAGGACGGACAGGAGAACTGGACCAGAGTCATGACAGGAGGGAATGGGGGGGGAGCTTGTCCCACCTGCAGGAAGGAAAGAGGTGGACTAGGCACTCAAAAAGATACTCAGATAAATTTGTCCCTCAGCTCATCCTGGGTGTGAAATTCTTGAGCTAATCCTACTTACACCATGTAGAAAGACAAGAATCTATCAGACAAAGGAAAAGTTAGGAAAATTCATCTCAACAGCTAAAAAGTAGGGTTATGTAGACTTCTTCTGAATTATGGCTTTTTAAATCCATACAGAATGGCTGGTTATTCATTTCCTTTGGGACTCATCCTAGAACCCTCTCCTCTTTCTTGATTTGCACAGAAAAATCAATTTAAAATGATAAACTGACATGTTAAATACCAATCTCAAATTTAACTGAAATTATTCCATGTTCCTGTGAAGCATAAATAACCCATTATTTCATTTTGTCTTGACTACAGAAGGGCAAAAGAAGCAGAAATTAAAAAAAAAAAAAGCCTCTTCTCAAATTCCTTTTTTTTTTTTTTTTGAAAGAGAGGGAGGAGAGGGAGGAGGGACAGAGGGAAGAGAGAGAGAGAGAATCTTAAGCTGGGAACCCAACTCTGAGCTCGATCTCAGAACCCTTTCAAATTCCTTTTACCTTGTCAGGAGCAAAGGGATGAAGGAAGTAGAGATTTGTGGTATTTCTGGTTAGCATTCGAGCTACTTAAGAAGATGCATTAAGTTGGGTGAGGCCACACAGGAAAATTCCTTGTATTTTGTGCCCTTTAGATACGGTGTGGCTCTCTCCCGGGAGCTCACCGTGCCCCTTCTGAATTAACTGAAGTGACTGTGTTTATGCCCAATTACATGTCCCTGCAGAGACAGCCATGGTGGGGCTGGCAGCAAACAGGACTTTGGCCCCTTCGGCTTTAGCGTCTCCATGCTGTGCTGGGGAAGTCCAACTGGTGAGTGAGGGAACAAATACTCCATTTTCTTGTGGTAGTGGAATGAGTGAGGGAAGGAGCATCCTCCTCCACTCAAGAAGCCTCTTTTAAAAGGTGAGAGCTGTCTACTTCCTACTTCCTACCTGGAAGGTTTTTATTTTCATCTGTTTTAAGCCTCACCATAAGCCAGCGAGAGACGTGGGAGCTAGCAAGATGCGGTACATAACCCTGTTATTTATTGAACACAAACCACGGGCTGGGTACTTGGCTAGGACTATGCACACAAAGTAGATATAGTGAGCTACCTGTTCTAAAAGGACAACATGCATTCTAGTGGGTGTAAGGCAGGGAAACTGAGGCAGGAGATTGTACATGAAACTGCTGTTAGTGTTGGTGTCCTAGGAAGAGACTGAGTTTGGACATAAGGATTCAGTCTGGGCAAGAAAATGGGGGGTTTTGGTGTTTTTTTCATACAAGGACAATGATTTGTTATTGATGTTGTTGATCTAGATTTTTTAAAAAATTTTTTAAAAATATTTTATTTATTTATTTGACAGAGAGAGAGAGAGATCACAAGTAGGCAGAGAGGCAGGCAGAGAGAGAAAGGAGTAAACAGGCTCCCTGCTGAACAGAGAGCCCAACGTGGGCCTCGATCTCAGGACCCCGAGATCATGACCTGAGCCGAAGGCAGAGGCTTTAACCCACAGAATCACCCAGGCCCCCAAGATGTGTTAGTCTAAAAAGTACTTAAAGTGTGTTCAAAGCTAAAACTGCCATATATTTTCCCTAAAATAGATAGGCGAGGTATCCAAATTAACTAAGAAGTTGTATCAAATTCATGTTGGCAAGGCTGATTTCACTTTAAAATTTGTTAATTAACTATTGAATAGATCAAAATCATCTGTACAAAAAATATGTAAGTCATGGTTTCATCCCTGGGAATTTAAAAAAAAATCTGTTATGAAAAATGTGAAACAGATAAAAATGGAGAGAATGATGTGATGAACCCCTGTACCTGCCATCCACCTCCATCACCAATCAGCACATGGTCAGTCTTGTGTTGAGTGACCCCTACCCATTTCATTACTTTAAAGGAAATTCTAATTTCATATGTTTTCATCCATAAATCTCCAAAAATGTACCTCTAAAAGATAAGGAATTATTTTTAACATAATACAAGAATCATATCTAAAATTAATCATAATGCCTTAATATCAATAAATATCTAGTTTATGTTGAAATTTACCGAGAGACCTTTATCACAAATATGGATATTCTTTTTTTTTTTAAGATTTTATTTATTTATTTGACAGAGAAAAGCACAGCCAGAGAGGGAACACAAGCAGGGGGAGTGAGAGAGGGAGAAGCAGGATTCCCGCCGAGCAGGGAGCCCGATGTGGGGCTCAATCCAGGCTCTCCGGGATCATGACCTGAGCCGAAGGCAGTCGCTTAACCAACTGAGCCACCCAGGCATCCCAAAATGGATACTCTTGTGGTATTCTAGTGCTATGTGACAAACTACCCCAAAATATGGAGGCATTGAAAAAAAACCTATTATCATCTCTCATATAGGAAGATATATGATCATCAAGTCAGTTTTATTTTTAGATATTTCATTTACTCTGAGTCAATCTTGGTAATTTTCTTTTTCTAGGAATCTATCTTATCTAAGTTTTAAAAAATTTATTAGTATGGGGCACCTGGATGGCGCAATTGGTTAAGTGTCTGCCTTTGGCTCAGGTCATGATCCCTGAGGCACCTGGGATGGAGCCCCACGTAGGCCTCCTCACTCAGAGGGAGCCTGCTTCTCCCTCTCCCTCTGCTGCTCCCCTGCTTGTACTCTCTCTCTGTCAAATAAAACCTTTTAAAAAATTTATTAGTATAAAGTCATTCATAATATCCTTTTAGAATGTCTGTAGTATCTATAGTTATGTTTCCTTTTTCATTCCTATCCTTGCTATTTGTGCCTTCTCTCTTTTATTCTTTATCAGTCTTACCAGAAGTTTGTCAATTTTATTAATCATCCCCAAGAACCAACTTCTGAATTGTTAATTTTAACTCTTATACTTTTGTTTTCTGATGTTTAATTTCTGGTTTTGTCATTATTATTTCTTACCTCCATCTTTTTTTGGGATTTATCTTGCGTTCATCCATTAATTTCTTAAGTCGAATTCTTTTTTCACTAATGCGTAGTCTTTTTTCATTCTTAGTAGAGGCATCCAAGGTTTTATATCTTTCTAATTATTATTTTAACAGCATGCCAAAGGCTTTGATATATAGAATTTGCATTATTGTTTACTTCTAAATGTTGCCTGATTTCTGTTATAACTTCTTCCTTGAATAATTGATTACTTAGAAGTGTAATTCTATGTTTTCAAATATGAGATATTTCTGGTCATTATTTTGTTGCTGGGTTCTTAGCTATATGGTCTCTCTGATACCATTTCTTTGAAACTTGTTGAGGCTTTATAGATTAGTATGGCGTTATTTTTTATTATAATTTTTTTTCTTCTTCCACTCACTGGCAGTTATCTTTGCAATTTCCTGGGAGATAGTGGTTATTTCTAATTCATTCTTCCACTGGGAGTGCCTTTGGGTCCTAGCTTTACTGTCTCTTCAAGCCCTGGGTTTTATCTCCTCTTCCCCACAGGAGACTGTGCATATTAAGGTTCCTGTTCCCTCCAATACAGGCCTGCAAGATGAAGGCATATCAGTGTTCTCTCCTCTCTGCATTCTCCCCTTTAGTTTTTGACCTGAGTGTTCCTTATAGTCTACTCTAGCCAGTTTGTCAGTACATTTAAGAAGACTTTTAAAAGATAAATATTATCTAGCACTTCTTATCAGCTGTGAACTTCATCTGCCATACATCCATTAACAGACTTCTATAGTGGTGTCTTATTTGATTACTGTTGAATTTTTCTATCATGCAGTAACATGTTCAAGGAGCTTAAGGCTTTGCTATTTCTTAAGGCAATCCCTAGAATCACTGTTAAGGAAAAAATTCAACATAAAATATATTGAGTGGATGTTCTCAAGAACTGATGAAGGAATACACACTGAAAAGGGAGAAAATATACCAGTTTTAAGTTCCATTCAAAATTACCAAAAATATAGCCAATATATATGAATGATTCCAAAATGACCCCCATGTTCCCTCAAAAGATATATAGAAGTATTCATAGCAGTGTTTTCCCCATCAAAAATTGAAGAAAAAAACCCCCACATATATCTGTCAATGATAGGGTAGATATATAAGTTGTGGAATACTGTATAGCAAGGAGAATGTTCAAACTAAAACCACATACAACTATATAAATGAATCTCATAATACTGAATGAGAGAAGCTCAATACAATAATATATAAATCTGTGTGATTCCATTTCTGTGAAGTTCGAAAATGATTGTTACCCTTGAGACAACGTGAGTGACAAGGATGGGCACAAGAGGACTTCTGTGGGTGCGGTCCTGCTCTACCTCTTTATCTGAAAGCTGGCTTTATAGGGGTGTTCATTTTGTGAAAATTAATTGAACCCTACACTTTTTATAGGTGCACTTTCTGCATATATGTTTCAGTAAAATTTCACATTATAAAACAATCCAAAATGAAATATAACAAGTCATGAATCAGTACCTGATATTGCTCTTGGTTTAAAAAGAAAGTAGGACTGTGCTCACCAACTGTTACCATAATGAAATTTTAGCTGTTTAACGACATCTTCCAGAAAGCCTTGGGCCTCGATCTTGGAAAGTGGGAATAGGAAAAATGGAGATATTCTTCCTTTTAAGTGTAGGAAAACACTGCTTTCTCCAAGTAGGTTATACTGTAGAATTCTGGAGCACTCTTCCCACTGGGATATCAGAGGCCGGAGTGTGTGTTCATCCTAACCTTTGACATTGTCCTCCTTCCACTGGAAGCTTTCATCTGCAGGAAGAAAATGTATCCCTACTACCTTGTCTACCACTTGGTAACTGATCTTTTGTTTTGGTTATGAATAGTATCAGAATACCATTGGATTTCGAGTTTGGTTCTAGGTTGTCTTTATTTGATTTCTGCAATGGCTCATCATCTGAGTGTAACTATGTCTCCAGGAACCCTCAATTATTCCCCTGCATCCACAACAAAGAAAAATCTGAGCAACTTCCCTGTCCTGCCAAGGCCCCTCCATAATATCTCTGCCATCAATAAAGTGTCATCATTTTATTAAGAAAGGCAGTGGGGCATGTCACTCTAGATCTATGGTTCATCTTGGGCTAGAGAAAAGTCCCAAGTTCTCTAAAGAAAAATCCCAACCCTATTTACTCGCCAATGTATGTCAGTAGATTCCTGGATTCTTTACAAGAATTTTGGTTCTTGGGGCACCTGGGTGGCTCAGTTGTTAAGTGTCTGCCTTCGGCTCAGGTCATGATCCCAGGGTCCTGGGATCCAGCACCACATCAGGCTCCCTGCTTGGCGAGAAGCCTGCTTCTCCCCCTCCCTCTATAGCTCCCCTGCTTGTGCTCCTTCTCTCGATGTGTCTCTCTCTATCAAATAAATAAATAAAATCTTAAAAAAAAAAGAATTTTGGTTCTTCATTTTAATTTATACCCTTCTTTTAAACATAGATTATCTCTTGTTCTGTTGTTTGTCAAGATTCCTACATTTTTCATTTTAACCTCATTTTCTGCATCGTAGGTTTCCATTCTCAGATGGAGATAAATCATGCTGTCCCAACCTGTTTGTAGTGTATTAATCATCCAGTTCTCTCCAATGAGCTTCTCATCTGGCTGTCTGTTTTACATCTGTTCATTCTTTTCTCATACAAGATGCGCAGACTACTCTTATTTTCTATGGCTTTTTAAAATCTGGTATAATATAGTGTATTTTTCCCCATGACATTTCCTTTGATTGAAGACATCAGAAACTATTTTAATTAGGAGAACTTCATCATTTCTTTTTACATTATTACTTTGCATTTTGTGGTATTTCATCTCCTCCCAGACCCCTCAAGGAAAGCAGCACCTTCAGTGACCTCTTGGACTGATTATCTTAAGCCTTCCCTCTCTGAGAGTACGCAGGCCTCAAAGTTCCTCAGGGTAGAGATTAACTGATTTTCCTTATCCATAGGTAAACTGAGTGCTTCTTTTATGGTAGGATCACATAGACAGGAATTTATATGCTAAGCAAAAACAAAAAAACAACGAAAAAACAAAACACCAAAACCCCCACAAAACTTGAATAGTCTTTTTTTTTTTTTTTTTTTTTTTAAAGATGTTATTTATTTGACAGTGAGAAACACAGCCAGAGAGGGAACACAAGCAGGGGGAGTGAGCGAGGGAGAAGCAGGCTTCCCGCCGAGCAGGGAGCCCGATGTGGGGCTCGATCCTGGGTCTCCAGGATCATGACCTGAGCCGAAGGCAGTTGCTTAACCAACTGAGCCACCCAGGC
>PITA01006575.1:0-47581 GCA_004023965.1 Spilogale gracilis
AAAAAAAAAAAAAAAAAAACTAAACTAATTCTTCACTAAAAACAAAGTTCAAAAAAAAAACCCAAAGTTCATTGCACTAAATTAAAAAATACTTAAAGTCTTAAGTTAATTATTAATTAATAACTAATAAACGAAATTAGGTAATTTACCTAATTTTGTTTATGTGACCAATATATCATAAAGAAACAAAATACTGAAGGTCAAAAGAACAGAAAAGATATAAACCAAGCAAATACTAAGCAAGAGAAAGCTGGCGTAAGTATATTAAAACCAGATAAAATAAATGTGAAGGCAAAAAATTATTAAAGATAAAGATAGCCACTATAAAACTGAACATTGAATCTGAAAAGTATAATTTTTAATTAATATGTACTTAGTTATATAACTTTAAAGAAAAATTAACAGAAGTATAAGAAGAAATTGATAAATTATCCATTACTATATATTTTAATGTATCTGTCTCAGTAAACAATATATCCAGCAGGAAAGAAACAGGGTCTTGAAAACAAAAGTAAAAAAGTTGATCTAATCATATTGAATGTTCCACCTAACAAGTGAAGATTTCATGTCTTCTTCAAACACATTGAATTTCTGAAGCTTCCTAATAATTTTAAAGATTGACATCATATATAAACTATATTCTTCAACAAAATGCAAGAGTAAGAAAGCAATGACAAAACTGTATCCAGAAAACAATATGTTGTGACATTTTTAAAGGCACTTCCAAATGGTTCGTTGATCAAAGAAGAAATAATAAATATTATAAAATACTTAGAACTAAACAATATTTAAAATACTACATATCTAAAATAAGACATGTGGAAGACTTCTGCTTTTGAAAAGATGAAATAGATGTACTTTTCCCTAATCCTCCCACCAAGCACAGTTAAGACCCCAGGACATTATATATGAAATAAACATAAAGACTCCAAAGGCAGTCTGACCAGGAACCCCAGAACACAAGAAATAATACTACAAGTTCCCTGGATTTTCTTTTTGCTCCATGTATCAGAGACTGAATATTGCATAATTGACAGTTAGGAAATGCCAGTGGGCACAGACAAAAAATGCCCAACAAAAGCCTTCTCCTTCAAGTTAAAAGACCAGGAAAAAGACAAGATCCACCTAGATACCTAGTAAGTCAGAAAACCTTCAGGTATTAACTTCTCTACTCCAGCCAAACACCCAATACCACATTAAAACCTGTGGCTCCACCACGTCCCCGACCAGCAAAGGCTGAGGAGAGAGCCTAGAGTCCTGCCAAGTTGTAATAAGGTTTCCTAAACAAACCCTTCTACCCTTCTTATACTGGGGTGGTGTCACAGAAGACCAAGTTGGGAGTGAGGAAGTTCATCTGCCCCCCTCCCCACCCCGGGGTGTCACTGAACTGAATGAAAATGAAAATACATATCTAAATTTGTAGGATACAGCTAATACAATGCCGAAAGGGAAATTTATAGAATTAAATGCTATGTTAAAATGAGGAAAAGTCTTAAATCAATAATCTAAACTCCCACCTTAAGAACCTAGGAAAAGAAGAGTAAAATAAACAGAAAGCAAACCGAATAAATCAATGAAACAAAATGTGGTTCCTGAAAAGATTAATAAAACTAACATGCTCTCAGGGGCTCCTGGCTGGCTCAGTTGGTTAAGCATCTGCCTTCAACTCAGGTCCTGATCTCAGAGTCCTGGGATCAGGTTCCTGGGATCAAGCACCTTATTGAGCTCCCTGCTCAGTGGGGAGCCTGCTTCTTCCTCTCCCTCTGCTGCTCCCTCTGCTTCCTCTGCCACTCCCTCTGCTGTGCTCCCTTGCTCACTCT
Source organism: Spilogale gracilis (assembly GCA_004023965.1). Classification (NCBI taxonomy): domain Eukaryota; kingdom Metazoa; phylum Chordata; class Mammalia; order Carnivora; family Mephitidae; genus Spilogale; species Spilogale gracilis. Next base: position 1,821 of record PITA01006575.1, read on the forward strand.
CTCTCAAATAAATTAATAAAATCTTTAAAAAGAGTATTACCAAAAATCTGTGGCTTCTGGTTTAGGAACACTTCTAGGATTTCTCCCTTCCTCACTCCAAGAGAAGCCAGCTTCCATGTTGTGAAATGCCCAATGAAGAGGGTTAACAATTACACCCCACGAATCTTTTTTGTGTTAAACATCAGAAATCTTAGTATTTCATTACATCATAACTTCTCAGAAAGGCCTTCTCTAAATCTCCAAGACAATTCTTTCTGTTATATTACCTCACAGTACCATGAATCTCCCCTTCTTTTTTTTTTTTTTTTAAGATTTTATTTATTTATTTGACAGAGAGACAGTGAGAGAGGGAACACAAGCAGGGGGAGTTACCTAGGTAACTTATGATCATTATCTCTCTGACCCAAACCAGGTTTTCTCAACCTTTTTAAACCAATGCCCTCATTTGATAAACAAAGATCTCATTTACAGCTTGATTATACACTGAATACCATGCATGACTAAAAGCAAGTCAAAGCAATGAGGAACACACTGAAGGTGTTTTCACACTATTAAGCCACCCACTCACATACCCACAACATTCTGAAACGTGGGCTTTTGCCCCCATTCCTCCCTACCTTCTCCCTCTATATGGAAAACACAGCCCTAAACTGTACTTTTCATTAAACTTTTGTATGGTCAGTTTATAATGATGCATATATAATTGTGCATTCTTAGATTTATTATAGTAAATTAATTTTTAAGAAACCTGTGTCTCTAGGACTTTTCAGAATCATTCAAGTTTCTTGCCAGTTCTTGTCAATTTTTAAATAAAATACAAATCCACTGAAATAATTCAAAAGAGGTTCTAGTTGTTAGACTGTAAATTTATTCCCGAATCTGAGAAATATTCTAAAAGTCAACAAACCCTCAACCCTAAATAACTGCATTTAGTAAACTATCAAAAGGTAAATGTGTTTTTATTTCTAGAATTGGAAATCAGAACTTATTTCTAGAATTCGGACAACTCTAACTGCTACAAAACTGTCCACTTATACCAAAGCAAGAGTAAAAGCTAAAGCAGTTTAAAGAAAGTTATTGCACTTAATAACTGGAAGTTATTTGATGAAAGCTATCAAAAGAAGGTCTAAATAGAAGTAAATAGGATTTATCAAGCTTTAAAAGTGGGAACGGTTTTCTTGCTGAATTTGAAACATTGCTTTAAAACTGAGAAATGTCGGGGTTTCAAATAATACCATTTTCATGATCCTGGGCAATAGTATTGTAAGTTATTATTAGAACTAAGATTTATTGAACACTTAACAGGGGCCAACCACTGTAGTAAGTGCTTTACAATTATTATTTCATTTGAAACACACAGTGATCCTATGAAGAAGGTACTATTATTCTCTTCATTTTGTAGTTAAAGAAGCTAAGGCTTAGAGAGGCTAAGTAATTTACCCCAAGGCATATTGTTAAAAAGTGGCCAAGACTGATTGAAACCCAGATTGGTCTGACTCCAGAGTTTAAACTCTTAATAAGTTTCCATGAGCTTCACATTCTTCACACGGAAAATCAAAAAGTCTGAAGGAGATTATATGTAATATTAATTCCTGTTCTGATGACCAATGAATTTCAAGATCTTCTTCCGCATTTCTCTAAGTGATCTAATCATTTTATGTATTGAATTAAACTTAATCTTTTCATATTGGAAGTGAGGGGTATGGTATAGAAGACGAACATAACTTCTAAAACAGTAATAAAATTTAAATATTTTTTAATTTAATATTTTTCCTTAGGACCAAAGAACTAATTAACTGTTTATAAGGATTTCAAATCATTTATTCTGAGCCTTAGTCTCTTTATTTTATCATTTCAACAAGGGATCTTGGGAAGGCATAAAACAAACCAAATGGTTTTTATGAGTTATTCATGTATTCAGGTAACATAATTATTCAAGGGTATTAAAATTTTTCAGAGCATAAACGGTAAAAAAAAAATTTCATTTCAGTAATGTATGCTATCTAAACTATAGGACAACTTCCCAGAATTTTCCTGGACTAGTTCAGACCTTGTGTCATCACTGGCTTCAAATTTTTGTGCTATGGGATTTGGCTTCACAGATTCTATCTAGCAAGTGAAATTTCTCCTTCCAGGGTTTATGGGCTGAACTGTGCTCCCTCAGAAATCATACATTCAAGCCCCAGTAACTCCAGATGTGACCATAGTTGGAGACAAGAGGTAATTAAGATTAAATGGGGTCATTTGGGTGAGCCATCATCTAGTCTGACTGGTGTCCTTATAAGAAGAGGCTATTTGGACAAAGAAACAAAAGGGGTACACATGAACAAAGAAATGACCTTGTGAAGAACAAAGCAAGAATACAGTCACTTGCAAGTCAGGGAGAGAGAACCTCAGAAGAAACTACCATGCCAACACATTGATCTTGGACTTTTAGCTTCCAAAACTATGAGAAAATACAATTCTGTTGATTAAGCCATAGTATTTATTATGGCAGCCATGGAAAACTAAAACACAGTGTTTTCACAGGTAGATCTCCAATCATTTTATTTCTCCAAGATGATACAACATATGGTACCATTGACTCTGCCTATATCATCCCTCCTCTCTCCAACTCAAGAAACTTAACATCTCCAATTCATTGCCATGTGAACTCTTTAATTTATGCCATGATGATAACTCCATATAGGATGCATAATTATATAAATACATCAATTAAAACTTAATGTATACCTAAAACAAAGTAATTTTAGGCCTGTACAGATATGAGAATAACTTGGAGGATATAAAATATATCAATACCCAGAAAATCTTTGTATTTAAAACATTAATATAGTATAAATATTTTATTTCATTAGATATCTCTGTGCTGATATTTTGATAGAAGACAAAGCTAATTATAGATAATTCAGAAATATAACATTGAGAACACAGAAATATAAACAAGTAATTAGAATAGAGGAATAAATTTTCATAAACAATTGGTCAGATCTTTCTCATTCTAACTTATTCTACTCAAATGCAGCCAAATTGAGATCAACTGTTTATTATCGTTTATATGAATTATTTATAGTAACCCAGACTCTCAAAAACATGCTTACCTCCCTCATGTCACTTAGATACAATTAGGAATAAATCCCAAGCCAAGAAAATATCAGACCTCTTCAAGAAAAAAGAATAAATGTGTCATTTTTACCAATTTCAAAAGGTAGCTTTAAATGTATTCATATTGTTTCATGACAACTATTTCCTTATCCTTTCATTACTGCAGCTGACCCAAAGTTCACCATATAGAGACCATATATATATGTTTATATATATATACACATAATTGAAAAATACTCAATTAAAATTATATATAATAAAATATAGAACTGCAAGTGTAAATCAGAACTGTCCTGGAAAAGTTAGGATATATATGATCACATTTATTTATATACCTAAAGGGTATGTAGTATAGTAACCATTTAGTACCTCAGGAAGGGCCAAAAATTTGGTTTTCTGTTCAGGATAAGACTATAATAAATTTAAAGATTGTACTCTTAAAGTAGAAGTTGAAACTATAGTGACCAAATGGCAGTTAACTATCAACCCCATCAACAAAGTAGATTATCTATGTACATATGTATACATATAATCATATATAGTTGAAGGAGTCAACTACATATGAAAAAGAAAAACAACTGCATTCATCTTTTGTCAAGAGTAAATATTCTTTTAAAATTTATTATTAGAGTTTCCTTAAAAAATATTTTAGGGATTATATTTGCATTTGCACTAGAATAAGACCTAATTTTTTTCTTTTTTTTGGTCTCCCAAAGGTTTATAAGAGGTTAGGCAAGGAATCAGAAAACTGAAAATTTCTCTAGATTAAAAGGCTGTTTATGGACAATGCCACAAGACAAATCAACATCTCATCTGTATGTTTTAAGTACACATGAAACTAAAGTTGCAGTTCTTACCTGTTTTAAACCTTTTCTACACTGCATAAACATACAAAATTCATAAGTATGGCATCAACTCACCACAGGTGCTTCACTTCACAATCCTTTCTGAATGTTCCCACTAACCTACTTAGCATGCCAGACTCTGCATTCCTGCTTCCTTCTCTGCTGTCCTGACCGGATGTTTAGCTCCCAGTGGTCAGAGGGTCCCTCTTGTTCAGCACTGTCCTTTTAACATCCAGAATACTGGCTTGGAATGAAATGTATGCTCAACAGATTTTTGTCAAATATACTGGAAAGGAGAAGCCTGCTCTTCTTGACCTTGCTTAAGAGAAACAGCTTCAGATTTTCTTTTAGTATTTTAAATTATGGCAAAACTTTTAAAAAAGGCTCTCACAAAAAAGAAATAGGAAAACAGATACTATACGAAAAGTGTAAAGAAGTCTGATTTTGTTTTCTCCCTCTTTTTTATTCTTGCAAAGAGAAGACCAATGGAAATATAAATGCTTTCAAGTTAATGAAAGATAGTGTGACCAATAAGCACCTACCAAAAACTAAAAAGAAATTTGGCTTAATGTTCAATAAAGGAGCCAAATAGTGTTCACACTCTAAGAAAGAACATCATCTCCATTCTAAGGGTGATTAAGAACTTCACTGAGGCAAGGCTGTGGTCCCTCTATCCTCAGAGGAGTTTCAAATAAGAATGTCAATTTAGATAAGTTTGTCTCCTGCATGTCTAAGCAATAGCAGAAACAGTGAACCCCATAAAGTCCCTTTCAGCTTTTTGATTCATAAGTTACCCTTAGAGAATACATTTGAAACCACAAACTACACATTGAAAAATTATAGCAACTTTGAAGTGGACAGTACATTTAGATTTTTCCTGGGCTTTACTGAAATAATGGTTCTGGTTAATGAAAGTTTCTCAAAAAATTATTTATAAAAAGATTAACAGAAAAAAATATGTAGGTTTACATTTAGTCCCAGGCTGCCTGTCAAAGTTGGAATCATAATGAAAAAATTTATGGTGTGAAAAGTAAATGGTTGTAGACAGAATTTGTCAGTATTTTTAGACACAATCTCCAAGAGAATAATTCTTTCTTTTTCTGAGAAATAACTAAGTTAACGTAACTCATTATTTCTATAAACGTACCAGAACATCTTGTGCATGCACACCTGAATGTGCTAGTTAACTATATTGACTACTAATAACAAATTTATATTTATAATATATGATAATATATTTATATAATAAATAGTATACATTTATATTTATGAGTGAACAAAAATGTCTCGGTTCTTATCCATTTTAGTCAAGATCTTTTTAAAGTATAGTCAGAATACAATGTTATATTAGTTTCAGGTGTATAATACAGAATTTGACAAGATTATTCATTATGCTGTGCTCTTCACAAGTATAGCTACCAGCTTTCATCATATAATGATATTACAATACCAATGACCATATTCCCTATGCTGTACCTTTTATTCCTGTGACTTATTCATTCCATAACTGGAAGCCTGTATCACCCACAGTCCCCTTCATCCATTTTACCCATTCCCCCATCTCTCTCCCCTCCGGCAATCATCAATTTGTTCTTTGTATTTATGAATCTGTTTCTGCTTGTTGTTTGTTTATTCATTTGCTTTGTTTTTTATATTTCACATATAAGTGAAATCATATGGTATGTCCCTTTCTTAGTCTGACTTATTTCACTTAGGATAATACCCTCTAGCTCCACCCATGTTATCATAAATGGCAAGATCTTATCCTTTTTTTTTTTTTATAGCTGAGTAACACTCCATTGTATATATACACCACATCTTCATTCAATCATCTATCAGTGAACACTTAGGTTGATTCCATATCATGGCTATTGCAAATAATGCTGCAATATACATAGGTGTGCATATATCTTTCCAAATGAGTGCTTTTATTTTCTTTGGGTAAATAGTCGGTAGTAGAATTATTGGAACATATGGTATTTCTATTTTTAATTTTTTGAGGAACCCCCTACTGTTCTCTGTAATGGCTGAATCAATTTGTATTCCCACAAACAGTATCCCATGATTCCCTTTTCTGCATATCCCAACCAATACTTGTTATTTCTTATCTTTTTGATACTAGCCATTTTGACAGGTGTAAGATGATATCTCATTGTGTTTTGCACTTGCATTTCCCTGATGATAAGTGATGTTGAGGATCTTCTTATGTGTCTGTTGGCTATCTGTGTGTCTTCTTTGGGAAAATTTCTATTAAGATCCTCTGCCCATGTTTTAACTGGATTATTTGGGTTTTCTTTGTGTTGAGTTGTATCAGTCAGTATTTAATTGTTCAGTAGCTAGACCTATTCCAGGGAACACTCACTAAAAAAAATTATAAAACTTACATTCAACAGATCTCACTTGATTACTAAATTGTTTTGAGAACTTCTAAGACTATTTATAAGCAAAACATTTGAAATTTAAAACACATTTTAAGAATGTAAGGGCGTGGACCAAAAAGAAACTCTTAAAATAGTCTTTCCTTTAAATAATAATTTTTTAGAGGCTGAAAAATTAGCAGCAATTTACATATTTGTTTTCCTTATGAGAAGCCAGCCCTACTCATTTGCCATACGTTTACAAACATGTCTATATCTTAGACTCAAACAGGATGATATCAATCCCTACAATTATCTACATATTCATCTCTTCTACTAGACTATATTCCTTGATGATGAAGTCTTTAACTATACATTCAGTGCCGGGCACATAGTAGGTAGTCAGTAAAAGTTTACTGAATAATTAAATAAATGGTTAAATAAAATGCCTTATAAATGGAGGAGGACAAAGTATGAGTAATTTTTGGCATAATTTTCATTAACACTAGTTCCTGAAATACCAAATAATGGATGGGATAAGATGGGGTCTGGAATATGCCAAGAATTAGTCATTAAGCTGCCTTGCAGATAAGCACAGAAATGCAAACTTTCAAAGGACTTCTTTGCTCTTCCATTACTAAACAAAGTTACAGAAATCACGTGGTAACTAATGTCATCAAGATGTCATACAGAATCCTTCCATGAGATAGGAGATGGCAAGTGATAAGTTAAAATAGACAGAATGGTAGAGAGGATTCACATGGTTCATACTTCAAAGAACTTTTTATGTCAAGCTGAGGAGTAAGCAAAGAGAAGCTTAAGGTACAATAAATACTTCGAAGCAAAAGTAATATAAATCTTGTTTTTGTAGGAGGCTATCTATGCCCAGAAGATAGACCATGATGAAGAGGGAAAATGGGGCAAGACCACAAAAAATATTATACTAGGATACTGAGAAAATGACCTAATGGAATAGTAATGGGGAGAAAATGTTGAAACTAGCTTAATGGAACATTTTGGAGCTAGAATTGAAGGGAATTGGTGGCTGGTTAGATATGGAAAGAGAAGCCAAAAAAATGAGTCTAAGAAACAAGATTTGAGAAATTACTCAGGTGGTGATCTACTAACTGAGAGAGAAAATACAAGAAGTTTAACAGGCGTGGTATTGGAAGAAAAAGGAAAAAGACACCTGGGAATGTGAATTTGGAGCCAAAGAGAAGACTTGGAACTCCAATAAAGACTTAGAAGTCATTAGCATATATATATATCTGCTAATATATATGTATAATTTATATATATATAGTTGACCCTTGTATGTGTGTGTATAGATATAGTTGACATATATATACAGTTGACCCTTGAACAACCTGGCTTTAAACAGTGTGAGTTCTACAGATTTTTTTAATAGATTATAGTACAATAAATTTATTATCTCTTCCTTATGAATTTCTTTTTTTTTTTTTAAAGATTTTATTTATTTATTTGACAGAGAGAAACACAGCCGGAGAGGGAACACAAGCAGAGGGACCGAGAGAGGGAGAAGCAGGCCTCCCGCCGAGCAGGGAGCCCGACGTGGGGCTCGATCCCGGGTCTCCAGGATCATGACCTGAGCCGAAGGCAGTGGACCAACCAACTGAGCCACCCAGGCGCCCCCTTATGAATTTCTTAATAACATTTTCTCTTCTCTAGCTTACTTTAGTTTAATAATACAATATATTATATATATACATATAATATGTATAACAGAAAATACGTGTTAATCAACTGTTAATGTTATCAGTAAAACTTCTGGCCACCAGGAGGCTATTAGTAATTAAGTTTTTGAGGAGACAAAAAAGTTCTATGCAAAAAAAAAGAAAGTTACCCACAGATTTTCAACTGTGTGGAGGTTCAGTGCCCATAACCCGTGTTGTTCAAGGGTCATACACAGATATATTAGAGAGATGATAGATAAATAGATAGATAGATAGGTAAATATATAGATAGATGCATACATATATACAAGCAGCCAAAGGAGCAGATAAGGCAAGGCCCAGTAACTATGGCAAACAAGAAGAGAAAATATCCAAGAAAAGAAGTCTGAGGAGCCCCAAAATTCAAGGGACTTAACAGATTCATCCTTTGGCTATTTTATATGCAATGTAGGCATATTAATGCATTCACTCTGTGGTGACATTCAGAGTATTATTTCACTATTGTACTTTAAATGCCTATCAAATGGAGCAATTATTATCTACAAGAGATTTAGCAGGAGAACAATAACCACATTTAATATTTGCATACAACAGTAAGATATTAAAATTCTTGCCTGATGCACTCACTATGTTGAAAAGCAACACACTTTCAGTGTACCTCTACCCAATAAAGCCCTCCCTTTCTTCACCTAATTTGTAATTACAAATAATCTTCTGGAACAGGTGAGGAGCAGGATGGATATTTGGAGGCAAAGGATAAATGAGAATGGCTTACAGATCCTCTGCTACACGCTGAGGGGGGATTGCACACAGCACAATAATGAAGAATTGGGAATACACAGTCAGGAAATCTAGAGCACATTCTATTGCAATCCTGCTCTTGTAAATACTAAACTCACAAACACTCTGCTACACTTCAGCTTTACAAAAAAGTAATCATCCCATCTATCCTAAAAGGCAGGAAAGAAGTACAATATTAAATGCAAGTTGCTTTTTTGTATTTTCAGTCTTCTACACAAATGGAACAAAACAGTAATAACTACAACAGAAGAAAACTAGCTCAAGCTTACTCTTTCCTCATGCTATTTCATATGTGGTTTTGTATTACATTAAATAGACATACATGAAATTTTTGCATTTTTGGATAAACCATGAAAAATATTCATTCATTGGGGGCCTGGGTGGCTCAGTGGGTTAAGCCTCTGCCTTCGGCTCAGGTCATGATCTCAGGTTCCTGGGATCTAGGCCCGCATCGGGCTCTCTGCTCAGCAGGGAGCCTGCTTCCTCCTCTCTCTCTGCCTGCCTCTCTGCCTGTCTGTGATCTCTCTCTCTCTCTCTCTCTCTCTGTCAAATAAATAAAAATCTTTTAAAAAAAATATTCATTCATTTGTTCATTCATTCATTCAATGTTTATTGGCTGCCTACTATAAGCAAAGTGCTGAGCAAGGCACCGGGAAATCTGAACGGTGAACAAGACAGACAAAATCTTTGTGTTCATATGAAGAAATACAAATATTCTCTTAATAAATAAATTATTTGATTATAATGATAGATTCTCTCTACCAAAAGAGAACAGGATGCAATCAAACATATCTCATAAGGATCTGACCTAGTATGGTGAATTAGGTAAAACTTTTTTGAGGAAGTGTCTTTTGAGCTAAGTTCTGAAAAATGATTAAATTTTAATGAGGTGAGAAGTTGGGCAAGAACTCATCAGACAGAGGAAACAGCTTGTGTAAAGATCCTGAGGTGAGAAAAGTGTAGCAAAAACCTCCTTATAGAGTGTCTATGTGCAAAGCCCTGTTAAAGATGGTAGAAAAAGTCAGCATAGAAGAACAGTATGGAACCTGGGCTCTGAAATTAGACTACCTAGGTTTAATTCATAATCATGAAATTACAAGACACAAAAAGGGAAAGAGGAAAGGAAAAAAGAGTAAGTAATGAGACAGAGGATAGTTAATAAACAGAAAATTTTCCTCTTCCCTTCCTGGTAACTTAACCCCTTGGGTTATATTTACATGTAAAGTTATAGTCCAAATTGTAAGTGATCTGGAAGTATTTTTTATGTAATAGGATAAGAAGAAAGAACTTTTTGGACTTAAGGCCTGTGAAGTATTCTGAGATGGTTTTCTAATATCTAAAATTGATTACCTTACTCAGCTCTCTTTTTATATCAAAAACTATGCTAAGTTGCTTCCAGTAACTCTACTGCCTTTCCCAGAAAGGGAATTCTACAGATACCAATGTTTATGAAATATTTTTGGTTTATTCCTAATGAAAGGGAGGTGTTTTCTACACTTTTACATGAACAAACACTTAAGACTTCTATTATCCTAAAATGCCTTTTAAACCTTTATAGTTAGAAAGGGTTTTGGAAATTAATTATTCTAAATTTGCAACCCCCTCCATATTTCACAGATATGGAAACTGAGTCCCAGAATACCAAGTGGCTCACTCAGGGTTAAACAACTGGAAAGTATGAAGTGGCTCTTGAACATCCCACCATTCCCTTAATAAACATTCAATAGTATATTTAATATCTGCTTAACAGTGTTGTGTTATCTTTCTCTAATTTTCAAACATGTTTTGAAATTTTAATAATACCCAAATTTAAGTCGAATTATTACATTTTGTTAAATGATTTTTGCTCCCATCAACATTCTTTTTTTGAGATTACCTAGATGTGCATGATATTTGAACTTTTAATATAAAACAGCTAAAGAAAATAACATACTATAAGCCATTGGCCTACATAGTTTGTTATGTCAATAATTGATGATATTCCATTTGGAAAAGTAAATACAATTTACTTTTGAATTTAAAATTTAAATTTGAAATTAAGCAAGCTTCTAGGAAAACCAATGCATTTATTTTCTATCAAAGTGGCCACAGATAAATTCATAATCTTTTATTAACTTCAGTTATAAATGTTCTTTTAATTTTATTAAAATTGTTCATCTTTGCTCTGAGAGTAGACTTGAAATAAACCATTTTTTAAACCATATGTTAGTTATAGCTGTGGTAGAGATAGCTGTGTATTAATTAAATCACCTTTCTTTTTTCTTGTAGGTAGAGAGCTCCCAAGGAATTTGTCCCAGCCTCCCTCATAGCTGGATTGGGCACAAATAACTGAGTTCAAAATAAAAACATGTGGGAATCTTTTCTATCTTGAATCTTTTTCCTGCCTCCAAATTATATTTAAGCCATGGACAGAGAGTGCTAGAATGATGTAGGTATTGCAATATAGCATTAGGCTGCTATTGACCTTTTCTGACTATCCTGCTTCAGAAAGAGAATCACCTGCTTCTGGATCATAGTTGACTGCAAGTAATTGAAATCATGGAAAGCAAAACCAAGGATAAAGGGGGATTACTGTATTTCTTCAAAAAGGCTCTCAAAATATATTGATAATGGTGGTGTGAAGACCACACTTGGAGTGGTGTGAGACCACTTAGTAGTCTACAGAGCATCTTACAGCTTATAAGAAACTAAGGAAGTTTGATTTTAGTTGAAATAAAGACCATAAAATCTGGTTCCATTTTCAATAATGAATCTTTTTAACAAAAACATTCTTCCATCATATAGTCCTACAGATTTCAAGGAAATTTATTGATTATCAAATCTAGTACTATTATCATAAAGAGAAAACTGAAACTCATGAAAAATGTTTCACATCTAAGGACAGACAGAAATAAAATAAAGATGGAGCAGAGAGTGTTTTCAAAGATGGCAGCAATAGGATTTCCCATCCCTCTTTTGCAATGTGACTTTAATACTACACACTTAAGAGGTGACACCTATTTACCTTCACCTTGAATCTGGGCTGACACTGAGACTTGTTTTGACTGGTAAAGGGCATTGGAAGCAAGGCTGCATAACTTCAAGACAGTCTTAAGGATCATCAGTGTTTACCTTTATCTTTTGCCCAGCTAAAACCCAGCAGCAATTGACAACCATGGGAGTGAAGTTATTTTGGATCTTCCAGCTATTCCAAAGGCCCAACCAACAATGAAATAAAGGAACTGTGCATCAACCTACAGAATTATGAGAAATAATCAACTGTTGTTTAAAGTCATTGAATTGTGAGGTGGTTTGTTTTACAGTGATAGACAATTGCAACAATAGGTCTCCACACTTCTCATCCATTAATCTCTATAGTTTCCTTTGCTGCCATCTTCACATATTCCTTCCCCTACTCCCTCATCTGTTCAGTTCAGCCAACAATTTTTAAACACCTACAATATTCTAGATATATGGATTCAGAGATTACAATAAAAACATTATTCTCACCCTCAATGACCTCATGATCAAAAATGGAATACTAGCTAAATAAATGTCACAAACTTTGATCAAATACTAATATACTTAAATACAGAACTTGTATATAGGAATGGTATTTATGTGCATGTGTCTGGATAGAGAGGCAAGCATGAGAGGAACTGGCATATAAACATCATCATAAATTACATACTAGACAGACAAAGGCAATGGTGATGTGATATAAATTCACTATCATACCTTATTTAAATGTGTAACTTAGATTATTTGCAGCATTAATTCCCTCCAATATTACAGATAATGCATGATTCTAAGAATGTGTATGTGTGCATTTACTTTCATTTCATCACTGAATAAAGTTATTTTCTATGACAAGAACATTAAGAGAACATATATTTCGCCCTCATATCCTCAATATTTCTGTTGTCAAAAACCTATTCAGAAAGCACAACCTTATCAGCTAGTAATTTTAATCTAAATCATGGATCAAATAACAAATGAAAACATGGAACATCTATTCATCCATCATCAGAAATGGGTAATCAATATTCCCTTGAATAGCTTAAAATCTAGGAAGATTCTTCAGTGTTAAAAGTTCCCTTACAGACCACAGAGATCTGTTATACAGAAAGGGACATATTACTAGATATTCTGTGGCTTAAAAATTGTTGGATGATCTACAGAAGTAAGACCTCTATATAATATCTAAGAAAGCCCCCAGCCCCAAGAAATATCCCACTGCTACTTACTGTGTTTTGGGACACTGCACCTGCCACTGGAGAATTGTCATTTTCTTTTATATCACGATCACATAACATACAGCAAATTGGGGAAATGCAAGATGAAGTAATAGCATAAATACTCCTTAAAAAGTAAAAATTTTGGCTTATGTAGAGACAAAAATTCTAGGATAGGCCATATTGGGAAAGTTTCTATTCTGCATAATAAATTGTTTTAAACATAAACATTTCTCTGAAAATAGAAAAAAAAAGTATTTTCCCAGGGAAAGTATGTAATATATCCTAACTGTGAATCTTAGCAAGCATTTTTTAAAAAGTTAATTTTTCTCACAATCTAATATACTCTAAATAATGATTTCTTCAGGTCCATGAATTTTGCTAACTTTCAAATGTTCATACAGAAAATTGTAAAGTTGAAATTTTATCAAAAGATTAGCTGAGAGGAAAGGAAGCTCTGTGGTTCAATGAAAAGTCAGATGTTATTAACGAGCGTGGACTGCAGCTGTAACACATGAATCATTATAAGGAGCTGAAAGTCTCACTGTTCAGTGCACGAAACTATTAGTCTAATTCAGCCTCAGTTAAGTGGTAAAAAATTGGCACTGAACCAGATGGATTACTGGCTGTAGCTATAGTGATAAACTGAATTTTTCTTTTATAAAACATAGGCAGCTAAGTCTCATTCCCACAAGGGCAGACAAATCATACTTAAGACCAAAAATACAGGATTAGAAATGTCTAGATTAAAATTTTGCAGACATTATCTACTGTCTTCAAAAAAGAGATTTAAAAATTCAGATTAAAAAAAATCTCAAAAAACTGTCCATAATGTTTACATGTCAGCACCATGGAGAATACTTTTCAAACACCCCAACCCCCACTACTACCTTAAGTAAAATCCTAAGGTATTATTATTTCTGAATAGTGGGGTTGTAAGTGATTTTTAATAATTTTTTTCTTATCTCTATTTGCCACAATGAACATTCATTTCTTTTATAAAGAATAATCTATAAGGTAGAAAAAGAGTTACTGCAATCTCCTTCCAAAAAAGCAAGTTTTTTAAATTTCCTGTGATAACACAGAACAAAGATGTTTAAGAAATATTTTTCTAATTTAAATTGTAAAAAATTATTTAAATATAAATTCAAAATATTTGCCCTTAGAAATAAAATATAACAATCTACGGAGTACTTTTACTCTCTATATCATTTGGCCATCATAAAAATCCTGTCAAGTAGGTGGGGTGTTACTTTTTTCAATTTACCAAGGAGATCATACAAGCTCCTAAAGAAAAAATATTTAGTCCAAGAGTAAGACAACCTGTAAATGGCAAAAACAGATTTCCAAAATCCCTACTCTATGTCATTTATGTTTTTTCTTTTCTTTTTTTTTTTAAATATTTTTATTTATTTGACAGAGAGAAACACAGCCAGAGAGGGAACACAAGTAGGGGGAGTGAAAGAGGGAGAAGGAGGCTTCCCGCCAAGCAGGGAGCCCGATGTGGGGCTCGATCCCAGGTCTCCGGGATCATGACCCGAGCTGAAGGTAGTCACTTAACCAACTGAGCCACCCAGGCGCCCCTCTAAACCAATTCTAAATGAAAAACAATCTCATTCCTGTCTCCTACAACACAGTAAGTAAAAAAACCTACAAAAATAGGTTTTTTTGCAATCACATAATAGAAAATGTTTTATCTACTACCTGAAACACTCTATAATTGTTTTTAAAAGAGAGTGTACTCCCAAAAGATGATTTGATAACTCAGGCAATGATAAGGGGAAGATGGAGATTTGTCAGCACTCTCCTCCATTCCGAGGTAAACAATTAATTTATATTATCAGGATGTTGGATACAGATCATCCCTACTTTTTGTTCTACCAAAAGCCATGACTCTAATGGAGGAAACCTGACCATGTAAGAGATCTCAAGAGCTGACGAGTATGGCATTTTGGCAGATCTTCCTCTTCAATCCTCCTTAGACCATCACTGATTAATGTGGAAAAGCAACTAATCACAGTACCATATGCTGACTAAACCCTACCTGGCTGATAAAAATCCCAAATACTAAAATCATCTGGGAGTATTTAAAATGAATAAATATGAGTTTATAGGAGACTTCCTAGTATAATCTATAACTGTCTCAAGACAGAATTGAAGGGAAGCTCAAAATAGAGTAAGTATATTATTTCAAATACTTTATTTATTTATTGCAGAGAGAGGCATTGAGAGAGAGAGCACAAGCAGGGAGAGGGGCAGTGGGAAAGGGGCAGAGAGGAATGGAGAGAGAATCTCAAGCAGACTCCACAATGAGCCCTATCCCAAGGTGGGGCTTGATCCCATGACTCTGAGATCGTGATTGGAGCTGAAACCAAGAGTCAAAGGCTCAGCTCACTGAGCCACCCAGGCATCCCTAGATGAAGTATTTGAATACTGGGAATTACAATATACATCTACATGTTGAAATTGAACGTTTAGTAAAGTTTTAATACTTTTGCTCTCAAAAAAACAACTCACTGAATTGTGCCACATTCTGCATAATACCATCCTATGCTCAAATGAAATTACAGATGGACCCTTTTCAGTCAATAGTTACTTCTAACCTTAAGAGAAAACTGACTTTAAAATTTAAAATTAAAAATCCATTTCTACAATGTGTTAAAAGGTTTCATGTAAATAAGATGTTCTACCAAAAGTTAAATACTGCCCAAAAAACAGCATCTATGTCAAGAAGGCAAATTAAACACTTATTCAAGGAAAGAGCATATTGTATTTTGTTATGTTTCTGAATTATAAATAATTGAAAATTCTAAATAATGTGTATTATATATAGCTTCTGAAAATAGTTTTCTTCTTAATAAAATGAACAAAAACAAACAAAAAGTTATTAAAAATGATTAATGCAATGGAAATAAAAAAGTCTGTTATGGGCAGACTGAAGTGAGATATTTTTAACTTCAAGTCAGCAACAACAACAACAAAAATCAGGTAATTTCCAATCTTAGTGACAACATGACAAACCAATTATTCTCGTATACACTGGTGGGAATTTAATTGGGTCCAAATCCTCTTGTTAAAAATAAATTGACAGTATTTTATTATTTTAACATTTTTATTTATTTATTTATTTATTTATTTATTTATTTATTTATTTATAGCATGAGTGGGAGGAGGAACGGAGGGAGAGCGGAAAGAGAGAATCTCAAGCAGACTCCAAGCTGAGCATGCAGCCTGATATGGGGGGCTCAATCTCACAACACTAAGATCATGACCTGAGCTGCACCCCAAAATTGACAATATTTACCAAGAGTCTCAAAAACATTTATATGCATTGACCTTGAATCCTCCAAATGAGAAAAAAAAAGTTGGACAATTTATACATAAAAGTGATCATTGCTGAAAGAGATATAAAGAGACACTCCTGAGAGTAGATGATATATACTCCAAAGAAAGAAAGAAAGAAAGAAAGAAAGAGAGAGAGAGAAAGAGAGACACTCTTGAGAGCAGATGATATATACTCATTAAGGATATAATGGGTATGAAAACTATGAAATAATAATATTGGAAAAATACTTATTGAAAAATATAAAGATAAATATAAATATAAAGTAAACATCAGGATCTTAAATTATTAGGCACACAATTACAACTTGACTTCAAAAATATAGAAAAAATATGCCAGATTGGGTTTTGATAGCTATAAATCTATAGATAATTTTATTATTGTTTATATTTTCTGTATTTTGTCTAAGAAACATGTTAATCTTGAGTTAAAAAAATAAGAAAAAAAATAAAGTAAGTAGAATCATTCAACCAAAGTTTCAGTGCAGCTATAAATATTCAATTTCTTTTCTCTTACAGAAATATCACTTTTGACTCTTTAGTCTATATACCATATTTAAAACCCTTAACATATTTATCTACTCTGTAGAATTCATCAGTAATTAAAAAGACAGAAATAAAGTCACATGAGGTCTGATGTATTATTAGAAAGCAAGTGACTAATTTTGTTTTGCATTTCATGTATTACATCAAAAACAAATGAGTATTTGATAAATTCTGATGCAAAAATCCAACTTTGAAGTCAGTATATGACACCTTTAACAAGAATGTTTACTTTTTCCTCTTCAAATAGTGACCAAACCCTGTTCCTTTGAGACTCTGAGATTTGTGAACATTAAAAAAAAAAACAGCCCTAATACATACTTAAAAAGCTGAATGCTATTAAAAACAAAATTATTTTCTTAATTTCAGAGCGCCAATTGCCTTTTTTCCAAGTTTTTATTTAAATTCCACTTAGTTAACATACAGTCATATTAGTTTCAGGTGTAGAATTTAGTGATTCATCACTACCATACAACTCCTTGTGTTTATCACAAGTGCATTCCTTAATCTCCATCATCTATTTAACCCATCCTCCTACTCACCTCCACTCCAGTAACCATCAGTTTTTCTCTAGAGTTAACAGTCTGTTGCCTAGTTTGTCTCTCCTTCCCCCTTGCCCCCACCATGGTCATTTGTTCTGTTTCCTAATTTCCACACCTGAGTGAAATTATATGTTATTTGTCTTTCTCTGACTTATTTCACTTAGCAAAATACACTCTAACTCCATTCATGTTGTTGGAAATGGCAAGATTTCATTCTTTCTGGTGGCTGAGTAATAATTCATTATGTACATATATCACTTCTTTATCCATTCATTAGTTGATGGACATTTGGGCTCTTTCCATAATTTGCCATTGTTGATAATGCTGCTGTAAATATTAGGGTGCATGTATTCTTTCAAATCAGTATTTTTGTATTCTCTGAGTAAATACCTAGTAGTGCAATTCCTGGATCATAAGGTACTCCTATTTTTAACTTTTTGAAGTACCTCCATACTGTTTTCCAGAATGGCTATACCAGTTTTCATTCCTACAAACAGTGTGAGAGGGTTCCCCTTTTACCAGATCCTCACCAAAACCTGTTGTTACCTGTGTTATTAATTTTCACTATTCTAGCAGGTGTGAGGTGATATCTCATTGTGGTTTGGATTTGTATCTCCCTGATGATGAGTGATGTTGAACATCTTTTTATGTTTCTGTCATTCATCTGTATGTCTTCTTTGGAAAAATGTCTATTCATGTCTTCTGCCCATTTCTTAATTCAATTATGTGTTTTGAAGGTGCTGAGTTTGGTAAGTTCTTCATAGATTTTTGATACTAACCCTTTATCAAATACGTCATTTGCAAATATCTTCTCCCATTCCATAGGTTGCCTTTTAGTTCTCTTTATTGTCTCCTTCGCTGTGCAGAAGGTTTTTTTTTTTTATTGTCACTTAAATTTTTCCCCATTGTTCCAAGATTCATTCCCCATTCCCCACACCCAGTGCTCCATGCAATAGGTGCCCTCAGTACCCACCAACAGGCTATCCCCTCCCCCCACCCCCCTCCCTCCAAGTCCCTCAGTTTGTTTCTGTGTCTGAAGTCTCTGTTGCTTCATTTCTCTCCCTGGATTACCCTACTTCCCATTTACTTTCCTTCTCCTACTGTCCTCTAGGTTACCCCTTATGCATCGCAAGTAAGTGAAACCATGTGATACTTGACTTTCTCTACTTGGCTTATCTCACTCAGCATAATCTCTTCCAAGCCAGTCCATGTTGCTACAAAAGTTGGATATTCATCCTTTCTGATGGAGACATAGTATTCCATTGTATATATGTACCACATCTTCTTTATCCATTCATCTGTTGATGGGCACCTTGGCTCTTTCCACAGTTTGGCGATTGTGGCCATTGCTGCTATAAACACTGGGGTACATATGGCCCTTCTTTTCACTACATCTGAATCTTTGGGGTAAATGCCCAGTAGTGCAATTGCAGGGTCATAGGGTAGCTCTATTTTTAATTTTTTAAGGAATTTCCACACTGTTTTCCAAAGCAGCTGCACCAGCTTGCATTCCCACCAACAGTGTAAGAGAGTTCCCCTTTCTCCACAGCCTCTCCAACACTTGTTGTTTCCTGTCTTGTTAATTTTGGCCATTCTGACTGGTGTAAGGTGGTATCTCAGCATGGTTTTGATTTGAATTTCCCTGATAGCTAGTGACGCTGAACATTTTTTCATGTGCCTGTTAGCCATTTGTATATCTTCTATGGAGAAGTGCCTCTTCATGTCTCTTGCCCATTTTTTGATGTGTTCATCTTCTTTTTGGATGTTGAGTTTGAGGAGTTCTTTATAGATCTTGGATACCAGCCCTTTGTCTGTAGTGTCATTTGCAAATATCTTCTCCCATTCTGTGGATTGCCTCTTTGTTTTGTTGAGTGTTTCCTTTGCTATACAGAAGCTTTTTATTTTGATGAAGTCCCAGAAGTTCATTTTCAATTTTGTCTCCTTTGCCTTTGGAGACGTGTCTTGAAAGAAGTTGCTGTGGCCGATGTCAAAGAGGTTGCTGCCTATGTTCTCTTCCAGGATTTTGATGGATTCCTGCCTCACGTTGAGGTCTTTCATCCATTTCGAGTTGGCCTTTGTGCGGGGTGTGAGAGAATGGTCTAGTTTCATTCTTCTATATGTAGCTGTCCAATTTTCCCAGCACCATTTATTGAAGAGACTGTCTTTTTTCCACTGGATATTTTTTCCTGTTTTGTCAAAGATGATTTGCCCATAGATTTGTGGGTCCATATCTTGACTCTCCACTCTGTTCCATTGGTCTATTTGTCTGTTTTTGTGCCAGTACCATGCTGTCTTGGTAATCACAGCTTTGTAATAAAGCCTGAAGTCAGGTAACGAGATGCCCCCAGCTTTGCTTCTCTTCTTCAGCAATTCCTTAGCGATTCGGGGTCTTTTTTGGTTCCATACAAATTTTAGGATTGTTTGTTCCAATGCTTTGAAGAATGTTGGTGGAATTTTGATCAGAATGGCACAGAAAGTATAGATTCCTCTGGGCAGTATAGACATTTTGACAATGTTTATTCTTCCCATTCATGAGTATGGAATGGTCTTCCATCTTTTTGTGTCTTCTTCAATTTCTTTCATGAGTGTTCTGTAGTTCCTCGAGTACAGATCCTTGACTTCTTTGGTTAGGTTTATTCCTAAGTATCTTATGGTTTTTGGTGCTATAGTAAATGGAATCAATTCTCTGATTTCCCTTTCTATTTTTTCATTGTTAGCGTATAAGAATGCAACTGATTTCTGTGCATTGATTTTGTATCCTGCCACATTACCGAATTGTTGTATGAGTTCTAATAGTTTGGGGGTAGAGTCTTTTGGGTTTTCCACATAGAGTATCATGTCATTATGCAGAAGGTTTTTATCTTGATGTTGTTTCACCAATTTTTGTTTTTATTTTCCCTTGCCTCAGGGGAAAGATCTAGTAAGAAGTTTCTACAGCCAATGTCAAAGAGGTTATTGCTTGTCTTCTCCTCTAGGATTCTTAGGCCTCACATTTAGGTCTTTAATCTATTTTGAAATTATTTTTGTGTATGTTTTAAGAAAGTGGTCCAGTTTCTTACTTCTGCATGTTGCTGTCCAGTTTTACCAATACCATTTGTTGAAGAGACTATATTTTTTTCATTGGATAATCTTTCCTTCATTGTCAAAGATTAATGACCATATAATTGTGAGTTTATCTCTGGGTTTTCTATCCTGTTCCATTAATCCATCTGTCTGTGTTTGTAGGATTACCATACTATCTTGATCATTACAGTTTTGTAATATAACTTGAAGTCTAGAATTCTGATGCCTTCAACTTTGCTTTTTATTCAAGATGGCTTTGGTAATTCAGGGTCTTTTGTGGTTCCATACAAATTTTAGGATTGTTTGGTATAGCTATGCCAAAAAGGCTTTTGGTATTTTGATAGGGATTGTATAAAATGTGTAGATTGCTTTGGATAGTATAAATATTTTAACAATATTTGTTCTTCTATGAGCATGGAATGTTTTTCTATTTCTTTGTGTCATGGTTCAATTTCCTTCATCAGAGTTTTCAGGGCCAACATTGATTTACATCACTTTTTATATGTTAGAAATTGCTGCAGATATATAAATATCTAATAATATACATTAGTTTATTCTATTCTTTTCTTAATTTATATTTATAAGAAACTGATAATATTACACTTGTGTTCTTTTACAAGGAAATCAAGGAAGAACACTTTAGAATATGATTAATAATTATTTCTTCTGAAGACTGAAAATACTAAGCAGTAGAATAGTAATTATGAGACCAAGATAAGAATCTATAATAAAACTGAATAGAGAGTTATAGAGGCAAATTTTTTAGATTATATTTGAGACCAAGATAAGAATCTCTAATAAAACTGAATAGAGAGTTATAGAGGCAAATTTTTTAGATTATATTTGAGACCAAGATAAGAATCTCTAATAAAACTGAATAGAGAGTTATAGAGGTAAATTTTTTAGATTATAAAACGTGATTTATAATCCAATGTTAACATATATTAGAGACCAAGTATTTGAGACTAAGATAAGAATCTCTAATAAAACTGAATAGAGAGTTATAGAGGTAAATTTTTTAGATTATAAAATGTGATTTATAATCCAATGTTAACATATATTAGAAATTCTCACTACATTTAAGATTCTCTTTCCAGGGTGCCTGGTTGGCTCAGTGGTTTAAGCCTCTGCCTTCAGCTCAGGTCATGATCTCGGGGTCCTGGAATCAAGGCCCGCAACGGGCTCTCTGCTCACGGGGAGTCTGCTTCCTCCTCTCTCTGCCTGCCTCTCTACCTACATGTTATCTCTCCGTCAAATAAATAAATAAAATCTTTAAAAAAAAAATATTCTCTTCCCAGAGTCTACTTGCTTATTATTGAGCAATCAATCTAATATACTTAATTCTTTATTGCAGTCTTTATCTTTACCTCTATAACTCCCTCATACCCTACTTTGGACTCTTTGTCATTAAGACTTACTATAAGGACATTTTAGTAATGTTTTAAGGCTGAATTTTCTTTTGTATAGAAAAGTATGGTTTACTAATTGATTAGATTAAATATTTACAGCTTCTTAAGGTATCACATAGATATCTCAGCCAGATAACATTTTTAAATGTTTTGTATGCATAACCAACATTTGGGGTTTATTTAATGCAAGTCCAATAGTTTTCAGAATTAACCAACCATGAATCATGAGGTTTGCAAAAAGGATTTTCAATTCTTATCCAAGTCACTGAGATCTCGATGCCCAAAGGAGGAGTGAAACACAAAGAGTGGCAAGTTCCAAGAGCAAGGTCATGTTGAAATAGTAAGGAAAAAGGAAAGGCAGGGATACTAGTAGGAGAGAAACTCCTGTGGGTCTTGAGAGGATGCTTCAGTGTAGTGTTGAAGGAACATGCTAGACTGTGACACACAGGGGCAGTTCAGAACAAGCAAATGTTGGGTAAGGGGTCCATTACCTGTGCTATTTATACTTCAACACACAGTCTATAAGCCCATGAAAGGAGGGGCTGTGGTGCTTTTTGGTGTACACACTTGAGTCACAGTATAACCTACTGAGGTAGCCACTACTCTACTAGAACTCAATAATATTATTGAGCAAATTGATTCCACTTCATCCTTAATATTCTGTCATGGTATTTGCTTTAAAATCTAGAATGTAGGGATGTGTGGGTGGCTCAGTTGGTTAAGCATCAGACTCTTGATTTCAGGTTGGGTCATGATCTCAGGAGTCATGGGATAAAGCCCCATGTCAGGCTCTGCACTCCACAAGGAGTCTGCTTGGGATTCTCTCCCTCTCTCTTTGCTTTTCATTCTCTCTCTCAAATAATCTTAAAAAATAAGACAAACAAAACAAAATAAAATCTGTAATGTTTACATTGGTTCATATCTATTTGTGCACTCCCATTCCCAGGATGGCTATATCTGGCATTCATCTGCAAGTGGCACCTGGAAACAAATACACCTATATACTCCATCATACATATTCTTAAAATAGTCCTGTCAAGGGGCGCCTGGGTGGCTCAGTTGGTTAAGTGACTGCCTTCAGCGTAGGTCATGATCCCAGAGACCCGGGATTGAGTCCCACATCGGGCTCCCTGCTCGGCAGGAAGCCTGCTTCTCCCTCTCTCACTCCCCCTGCTTGTGTTCCCTCTCTGGCTGTGTTTCTCTCTGTCAAATAAATAAAATCTTAACAAAACAAAACAAAACAAAACAAAACAAAACAAAAAAAACAGTCCTGTCAAGCTCCAAGCCCCATAAAGCAAATAAAATTAAAAATCATTTTAAGGAGCACATGGTTGGTTAAGTCAACTAAGTGCCAACTCTTGATTTCTAGTCCGGTAATGATTTCAGGGACAAGCTCAGGCCTTGCCTCAGACTCTGCACTCAGTGTGGAGTCTGCTTGAGATTTTCTCTCTCCCTCTAACCATCCCCCTGCTCACACTCTCTTTCTCTCTCTCCAAAATAAATAGATAAAATCTTTTAAAAAATCATTTTAAGAACTTCTAAATAGAACAAATATCATTTTTCAAGTTAGTCAATCCTCTCTTTAAGACATAGTCATGTATTTATATTTTAATTTTACTTTTTATTTGTAACAGTGATTTTGAATTGGCCTAAATTCTTGGTGAGAAACAATTCTTACCTATTCTCAATTTTCATGTATTAAGGGTTAACTTTGAGTAGTCAGAGGCAGTAAGAATTCATCCAAAAGTAGGATTCTGGTATTTCTAAGCAGAGCATGGGCAAGGGCAACTGCAGTTTGCTATATAACCTTCCATATAATGACACTTATCCTATTTGAATGTTATATTTCTAAAAAAAAAAAAAACCCCAAAACTTTATTAAAATGTTTAAAGAGGATAGTTACTATAATATGCAAAGGAATGATGAAACTGAGTAATACACTTACTTCAATATTACATTTAATGTAGGTCCACAACCAAAAATATAATTTTAGTGGTTTCATAAAAAGTACTGACATAAGGAAAAATTATTTGAAAATAAATTAGAAAAAGAAGTGTCTAAAATTTAAATGCAAGGAAAGATCATTGGAGGTTGAAATACCTAAAGTCTTATAAAACTGACTACATTAGCTGGGGTAGGCAAATAGTGATAACCGACAGGACAATATCTCTGAGGCTTAACATAAGATTTATTTTTTGTTAATGTCACAATTTATTGCAGTCATGCAAGGACCCAGATTTCTTCCAGTTAGTAACTCCACCATTCCTAACTGCCTCTTCTGCTTGCTAAATCATTGAAGAGCACAAATGTGGAAAAACATTTATATGTATATATATATAGATATATATATATCATCTAAGATATATATATATCATCTAAGATATATACACAGATACATATATACATATACATACCACAAAATAATTAAATATCATAAGAATATCAATTAGTATTATATATAAGTATACATTATTTAATATATATTATGTATATTTATATATAAATATATATATACACATATAAACTTATATATATTTATAAATAATATATCATATATTTTTTAGGGTCAGAAGGTATTTTTTTAAGATTTTATTTATTTATTTGACAGAGAGAAACACAGCCAGAGAGGGAACACAAGCAGAGGGATTGAGAGAGGGAGAAGCAGGCTTCCCACTGAGCAGGAATCCCGATGTGGGACTTGATCCTGGGTCTCCAGGATCATGACCTGAGCTGAAAGCAGTCGTTTAACCAACTGAGCCACCCAGGTGCCCCTAAGAAGGTATTTTCAACATACTATTTTTTTCTTCAAATTTTTATTTAAATTCTGTTAGCTAACATACAGGACAATATTGGTTTCAGTAGAATTTAGTGATTCATCACTTACATGCAACACCCAGTGCTCTGGGTATTATATTAGATTGATCAATCACTGAACTCTACATCTGAAACTAATAATACACTATATGTTAATTGAATTGAAATAAAAAAACACCCAGTGCTCCTCATAACAAGTGTCCTCCTTAATGTCCATCATTCATCTAGCTCATCCCTCACCTACCTCCCTCCATCAATCCTCAATTTGTTCCCTAGTGTTAAGAGTCTATTATGGTTTCAACATTCTTTGAATTCTAATCAAAATACCTTTTTTCCTAAGATGTAGCTAAAATCTAAAAGTTTTTTTATAAAGTAAGTCTATATAAAGAGGGACATTAAATAATTAACAATACCAGCACTATATTTCACTGGGATCGTAAAAACAAACTGAAAGGAGGTTTGTAAATGACTAAAATGTGATACCAAAGGTTCCTTCCAAGTTAAAACTCTATTACTTTATTACACGAGTCTGATTTCCCTCAAGTTCCTCTGTTTCAAGTAAGCCACTTACAGTTATGTCATGGTGCGTGACCCACATTTCTGCTCAAGAAAAAGTTATGGATATGTTAAGAAAAAGATCCCTTCAGGCTTTAATAGTCACAAGCACCTGTTACGTTGATTTCAGTGTGAAGGACCAGTATTACCATTTTTTACCCATGCTCTGACCTGAAAATAAGGAGAAATACTAAGATCAGTATACAATCCTTAGACCTGTTTTTTAGAGTATCTTATAGTGAAGCTCACAGTTCCTTTCATAGAACATAAGATTTGCAAAAATCTAGACAAATTCATAGAAAAGCAAAGTGAGGCTTAAACATTATTTAAAAATATTCAAGGCCATAAAATTTTGTAATATTTTTGCTATGAAATTTTCCTTGTCTCTGAGATGTTCTTAATGTTTGGACTCATGGCATATGATTGTTGATCAAGAGCTATTCATTGTTATGGGCTCAGAAGATTGTTGATCAAGAGTTATTCATTGTTAAGGGCTAAACTGTCTCCCCCAATTCATATGTTGAACTTGAATGTGACCTCACAATGTGACTATGTTTGGAGAGAGGGTCTTTAAAGGGGTTAAATTAACTAATTAGTATTAAATAAGGTTATTAAAGTGGGCCCTAATTTCATATGACTTGTGTCCTTATAAGTGATTAGGGCACAGATACGCACAGAGAGAAGACCATGAGAAGATATAAAGAGAAGACAGCCATCTACAAGCTAAGGAGAGAGGCCTCAGAAGAAACCAGCCCTGCCAAAACACTGATTTCAGTTTTAGTCTCCAGAACTATGAAAAAATAAGTCTCTGTTGTTTAAACTACCCAGTCTGTGCTATTCATTATGGCATCCCTAGCAACCTACTACATACCAGTTTATTAAAATCTTGCACCTCAGTGTTTTCAAACACATGCTCTCCCAATTCTTGAGAAAATTTCGGTTTTCTCTAAAATGGACTGAGGAAGCGGTTCCTGGGTGCCTCAGTCAGTTGAGTTTCTAACTCTTGGTTTTGACTCAGGTCATGATCTCAGGTTGGGCTCTGCACTCAGCAGGAAGTCTGCTTGAAGATACTCTCCCTCTCTTCCTGTACCCCTCTCCCCACTTTTCCTTGCTCTCTCTCTTTGTAAAATAAATAAATAGAAGCACCTGGGTGGCTCAGTTAGTTAAATATCTGTCTTTGGCTCATATCATGTTCCCAAGGTCCTGGGATGGAGCCCCATGTCTGGCTCCTTGCTCAGTGGGAGTCTGCTTCTCCCCCTGTCTTCCCCTGCCTCCCACTCCTGCTCTCTTTCTCACTCACTCTCGCTCTCTCTTTCTCTCTCAAATAAACAAAAAATTAATTAGTTAATTAACGTCTTTTAAAAAATGAATTGAGGAAATTTATTGTGAACCAAGACAGTCAACCTATCCAAAAGATCTTTTCTCCCCCCAGTGGCTCCAAGATAACTCAGAATTATAAATAGTTTATGGTGGGGTCCACATCAATTAAGATGACACTCTTCTAACCTCAATGCAGAACCAGTTCTCTAGGGCAGACTCTAAAACGTAAGAAAAAAATCATCACTTGGAAAGCTTTTATACCAGTAGCCCCTTCTTTTGAGAAGAATCCCTTTAAGGGACTTGATTTCAGAGTATTCTTGGGTCCATATGGTCTTAGCTAGAATCTTACCCACTTGCAGAATTCTCCCAAGCTGAGAGGCTAGCTGCTTCTCAGGGAAACAAAATGTTCCAAAGCACAATTTGGTAAACCACAGTGTTCACTATGAACAGAGAAAGAGGAGCAGGTGGTTGGGAAAGTTTGAATCTTTGTCTCCTAAGGAGAAAGATTTGTCTTATCTACTAACATATCATAAAAAAAGGAATGTCTTGAATGGGAAACAATTTAACATGTTCTTGTAGACCACACAGTTTTTCCCAGAGTGATCCAACTGGAACACTAGTTTTAGTAGATGTTCCTCATTACAAGGGCTTGATGACCAAATGAATTTTGAAAATACTGCATTCTCTATCAACTTAGGGATTCACAATTTGCATAAATATGTAAAAGACCCTGAGAAATCCTATAGGTTAAAAACAAAAACAACAACTTTTCAATTCTGTCAAAAATCACCATTTCACAAACCTATCGAAGAAACCCTTATTAGAATTATTAGCAAACATGTCCCAATACCACCCCACTGAGTACAACCAAATCAAAGGAAATTATCTCACATCATATCTCTCTTACCATCAAATCTCTCTCTTCATAAATTCAAATGACAAACTGAGTCTGGCCTATTTCTTGATAAACATATCCCAATACCACTCCACCAAATACAACCAAATCATCCTCAAATTCTCTCTTATTATATTATCACTGAGAACAAGTAATGTGATTAAAGGTCCAATTAATTCTAATTATTAAATACAACAATACTATTATTTTTGAGTCTTTTTTAGAAATCATGCAAATTATAAAATAAACACTTAACATTTTATGTTCCTTTTTTTACCAGTAAATCTTATTATTCATGACATCTTAAAATCAAAGAAATGGGGGTTCTACTAATATTTTAACTCTTTAGAAATGTTTTAAACAGAATTGGATTAATGTTATACGTTGGTTCATGATGCAAAGTCAATAATCTATACATATGTACCTAATAATCAAGTACCAAAATATATGAAGCAAAATTGATAGCAATGAAGGGGAAAAATGACAGTCAACAATAATAGTCACAGACTTTAATATCCCGTTATTGATATAGGAAAGAATAGCTAGACATAAGATCAACAAGGAAACAGGAGACTTGAATAAAGCTACAAACTAACTAGACATAACAGACATCTATAGAACACTCAACACAACAAGAGATATATATTCTTCTAAAGTATACATGGAACATTCTCTAGGATAGACCATATGCTAAGCCAAAAGCAAACCTCAGAAAATGCAAAAAGATAAAAAAATATATATAAAAGTGTGTTCTGTGACTAGAATGTAATAAAATTAGAATCTTTTAGCAGGAAAATATTTGGGAAAATCATAAATACATGGAAATTAAGCAAAACACTCTTAAATAACCCATGGGTCAAATAAATCAAAACAGAAATCAAGAAATATATTGAGATAAAATATATATTAAAACTTATGGGATTCAGTTAAAGTGGAACTTAGAGGGAAAGTTCTGTTTATGCTCATATTAAGAAATAATAAAGAATTCAAGTGAAAAATGCTTTCCTCCTTAAGACACAAATGAAACCTAAAGCAAGTAGAAGGAAGGAAATAATAAAGATTACAGCAGAAACAAATGAAATAGAAAATAGAAAAACAATAGAGAGTATCAATGAAACCAGAAGTTTGTTCTTTGAAAAGATCTACAAAATTGGAAAATGTTTAGTTTTGTACACCTGGAAAAAAAGAAAGAATACTCAAATTACTAGAATGAGTAATGAAAGAGGGGACATTACCACTGACATTAGACAAATAAAAAGGATAATAAAGAAGTACTATAAGCAATTACACACCAACAAAATAAATAACTTAAAAGGTAATGAACAAATTCCTAAAAAGACACCAACTAACAAAATTAACTCAAGAAGACTACACTGTGGGTACCTGGGTGGCTCACTCGGTTACATGTCTAACTTTGGCTCAGGTCATGATCTCAGGGTCCTCAGATTCAGCCTGGTGTCAGGCTCTGTGCTCAGTGGGGAGTCTGCTTCTCTCTTTCTCGACTCCTCCCCCTACTTGTTTTTTCTCCCTCTCTTAAATAAGTAAATAAAATCTTTAAAAAAAAAAAAAAGACTACACTGAAAAGCAGCAAATATTGTTGAAATGAGTCAAAAGATTCACAAAAGAAGAGGATGTAAAGGATGAAACCATGTATCTAAAATGTGGGGGAGAAATGAGTAAAACTTTAGTGCTTTTAGAATGCAATCATCAACTTAATATAGTGACCATCAACTTAATATAGGCTAGTACATGCATAAGATGTTGTATACAAAGGTAATGGCAACCACAAATCAAATCTGCATCAAAAATAATAAAATACCTAGGAATAAACTTAATCAAAAAGGTGAAAAACCTGTATCCTGAAAACTATAAAATTACTGATGAAAAAACTTGAAGACAACACAAAGAAATGGAAAAACATTCCATGTTCATGGACTGGAAAAACAAATATTGTTAAAATGTCTATACTACCCAAAGCCATCTACCTATTTAATGAACCCTATCGAAATACAAACAGCATTTTTCATAGAACTAGAATAAAAATCCTAAAATTCGTATGGAACTACAACAAAACCCAAATAACCAAAGCAATCTTGAAAAAGAAAAACAAAACTGAGGCTTGCTGGAGGGGAGGTGGGCAGGGGAATGGGTCAAATGTGTGATGGATATCAAGGAGGGCATTTGTCATGAACACTGGGTGTTATATGTAAGTGATCAATCACTAAATTCTACTCCTGAAACTAACATTACACTATATCACTATATGTTAGAATTTATATATATAATTTAACATTCTGAAACATTAAAAAAAATCAGTGGCAGTTATCATTTTAGTGTCTACTATATAACAGGAATTTTACATAAATCAGTTGATATTTTAAACTTATTTTAAATTTACTACTTGTTTCAACAAGTATTTACTAAGCTCCAACTCTGTGCCAGGCACTGGATCAGTAACAGTAAGCCAAATAAACAAGAAATTGAGTCTCACCAAAAAAATGGCCAATAAACACTTGAAAAGATGCTCAGCATCTTTATGTATCAGAAAAATACAAATAAAAGCCACAATGAGATACCACTTCATACCTACTAGGATGTCTAAAATGAAAGCTATAGAATAACTAGTGTTGGTAAAGATTTTTTAAAAGTGGAATCCTCATATGCTGGTAAAGGAATATAAAATGGTGTAACCATTTTGGGAAACAGTCTGGCATTTGCTCAAATGATTAAACAAAGAGGCCTCAGATGACTCAGCATCTGGCTCCTACATATATATATCTAGTTATATATATAATATCCAAGGAATGAAGCCATATATCCACACACAAAAACTGTATATTAATGTTTAATGCATTATTAGTCCTAATAGCTAAAATGTAGAAATGATCCAATTCTTCATCAGTGAACAAATGGATAAACAAAATGTAGTAATTCACACAATGGAATATTATCAGTCCCTAAAAAGGAATTAGTACTTATACATGCTACAATGTGGATAATAAACCTTGAAAACATTATACTAAGTGAAAGAAAATAATCATAGAAGTCCACGTATTATATTATCTCATTTACCTGAAAGTTCAGAGCAGGAAATCCTATAGAAATAGAAAGCAAATTAACGGCTGCTTAGGACCAGATGGAGGAATGGGGGACAGGCAGGTAATAGCTAAAAGGTATGGTGTTTCTTTCTGAAAAGAAAATGTTTTAAAATTGATAGTATTGGTGGTTGTATTTATTTGTAAATATACTAAAGACCATCGGATTGTATAATTTAAATGGATGGGTCATATATGTGAATTATACTTCAAGAAAGCTATTAAAAATTTACAATATAACAAAAAGCTGGTAATATAGCAAATAGATATAAATTGATAATATACCAAAAAAAGTACCAATAGAAGAATTAGAGTATTTTGCCAGCATAAGAGATTTTAACATCTCTTTCAACTATTGATGGATCCAGCAGATAAAAAATCGGCGACTGTAAAAATTTTAATAGCATAACTAATACTGAATAAATAGAACCAAAAATTAGAGTACAAATTTTTCTCAAGCGCACATGGAACATTTACAAAATCAATTATGTATAAGGCCATAAAACAACTCCCCAAAACTGAATGTGTCACACAAAATCCCATTCTATGACAAGAAATTAATTAAGTTAGAAATTAATAATAAAAAGAAATTTTAATTCCATGTATTTAGAAACTAATTTATTGGTCAAAGAATAAATCATAATAGAAATTTAAAAAAATATTTTCACATATTTTATCCATTTTTAAGAAATCTGAAATGTGATAGACATATAATAAATGCCAACTATAACATAATAAAAAAACATCACAAATAAGTAGATTGGAGCCTTGCAATTTCTCAAGAACTGTTTGGCTTGGGGCGCCTGGGTGGCTCAGTTGGTTAAGTGACTGCCTTCGGCTCAGGTCATGATCCCGGCGTCCCGGGATCGAGTCCCACATCGGGCTTCCTGCTCGGCAGGAAGCCTGCTTCTCCCTCTCTCATTCCCCCTGCTTGTGTTCCCTCTCTAGCTATGTTTCTTTCTGTCAAATAAATAAAAATCTTCAAAAAAAAGAACTGTTTGGCTTATATAGCCAGTACCAAAGCAATGAGTAAAAATGAATTTCTAGCTGACAGACAGATTACTCAGCTTTACACAAAAAGTTGGATACTGCTGGAAGCCTCCCCTACGAATGGTTTTATGGGTAAAAAAATTAACACCACCAAACTTTTTAAGCTCTTCTGCTATAAATACACAATTTTCGGTATCCATTTCCATAGGAAAAATGTCAGAGTTACTGATTTTTTGCTATCACTCTCTCTGTAACAATTATTCAAATTAAAAAGATATTCAGATATGAAGAGCCTGAATAAACAGGGCTTTATAAGCAAGGATTTTTACTAAGACGTTCCTTTCCCCACCCAATTCACTCAAAAATTGAAGTACGCTCTTTTTAATAGGCCTCCCAGAAAAAGCATCATAACTACAAGCAAAAACATACCCACAATTCTGTTTCATGGGGCACTAGATATGATAATTACATAAATGCTATATATATTTTATTGACCCAACTTAAAATAGATTTTCCCTGGGAAAAATAATATGTTACATATAAGAAAAGTTATACAGAATTAATAATTTAAGTACAGGTAGTCAGGAATACCATAAAGTTAGAGTATTCTGTTCTTTTAAGTTATACACCTATAACTTTCAAGTTGTTTTTAGAACAAATGTGATTGGCTAAAATATGTCAATCATATATCTGACAGATACAACTTCTTCAACTACCAAATGAAGATTTCTAGAATTTAAATTGTCTTTTGACATTTAGAACAAAACTAAAAGCTAAATACTAAAACTGAGACATGGAGCATGGTAGAATTTTTGTTCTAGACATATATCAGAAATATGCAACAAAGATTTAAAAAATGTTTCAACAATATTAAGCTACAATTTCAAGATTGCCAGTAATGTTTCGAGGCATATGATGAAGAACAAATATTATTTATAGAATGTATTGGCTTCTTCTGGACAATTTTCAAGTATATCTCTCTATTTAATAGCTTAACCATCATACACACCACAGCTGATTCTCTTAAATATCACACATGTATGTAGTAAACATATTTCACTCCTATTTACTCTTCATAACAAATGGTACTAATGATGATGACAGCAGTTACAACTAATTTCTTTGTACCAGACTCAGTGTCACATGCTTTACATGTTTTCTCTCTAATCCTCATAGCAACATAATAAGGTTCTAGTTATTATTATTATTATTATTATTATTTCATTTTAAAGATAACAAATCTGAAGCCACAAAATTTTAATCAGGTTACGTACCCAGTAAATATTCAATCCTAAGTCTGTAGTTCTTGAAAATCAGGATCTTTCCTCTATTCCATGATTTCATTTGCATCTCCTTATTGATCAGCCAGTTACAAAACAAAATCCAGATCGATACATATATACCCCAGCGTGTGAAAAATATAATATATAGTTGACAGTCTTTCAGACAATAAGAACTGTGTTGACCTTGAGCAAAAGATTTCCTGTCTGGCTTCTGGCTGACTGTACCTACCAACAAATATCCATGTATTCACCCAGGCTTCCTTTATGGCATTGGGGCTGTTGGTTTATTTTCATATTGCTTCCCATTCACAGGAACCTGTGTATTATACTTGATTTTGAATAACTTTAAAAGATGAAAGATTTCAAGTATCATTTTTCAATCTACACTTTTCCAGTCTTCATGCCCTCTTCTAGAGCAGCAGCTCTCACATTTTAATGTGCATAATAAAGCACAACATAGGACTTGTTACAATTGCCATATTCTAGGCCCTTCCCCAATATTCTGGTTCCTAAGTGTGGAATGAGACTGAGGATTTCCAAATGATTTTGAAGCAGGTGACACTCAGATAGCACTCAGAAAAATGAAGGAATCTTATCCTTCTCCCTGATAAACTGTATATGATTATATTCAAGTAAGAGTGGAAGATGAGTTCCAGGTTTGGATTAACAGAGTTATATTCTACTGCTGCTGCTTTCTAGCCCTGACCTAGGACAAATCTCTTAACCTCTCTGAGTCTCAGTGTTGTGAATATTTAATGAGAATAAATATGAACACCCTTAACTCAGTGACTATTGTTCACCAAAGTCTTCAAAAAATATTTTCTCCCTTTCCTTCCCCCCTTTTAAAGCTCAAATCTTCATAATCCAAATCCACTTTTCTTTCTCCTCCACAACATTACTAAAAAGAGCAAAATGCTGCCTGCTAGCAATGCTGCAGCTCAAAAATGCTGCTTATCTTCTTAAACTCCTATGCATTAAACCAAGGTTAATTATTTCCTTGATGATTAATCTTCTCTTCATCACTAGTTGAATTTTCCACTGACTCCAGTTTATTTTTGCATTTTAAGCCTTCTTTGGGCAAGAATGCCATTTGTTTAGAGAAAACAGAATAAAGATAGAAATTGAACATTTCACAAAACAATTTATAAGGTACTGTATTCCAGGGCAGCAAGAATTTACCTGAACTTTGTTATGGAGACTTACTGCTTCTCTGGTTCCTCTGAATGTGGCTGGCAGGTAGCTTGAGTCATCCTGGCCTGATCAGCTTTTATTCTAGCTTCAAATAGAAATAAATTACCTTCTATTACTGGACACACTTCAGTAGCATAAGCACTTTGGAAGAAGCTAAAAGAGTACATTCTCTACGCTGGGTAATAGCTGTGTCATGGAAGAGGACAGAAAAGAAATGTAAAAAGTTGGATGATTTATACTTTAATCTTCATGTATATAGATCCTTGATATAGGTTCAGGTTGGTAAAATACAAAAGAATATTCTCTCACTTATTAACGTCTTACAGTCTATGGATTTTCATCTTAAAGGGGCCCTTAAATTAAAATGATTTCCAATAGAAAGCAAATGGTAGTAAACTTTAAGAAAGGATAGAATGGTATAGTCATTAAACTATTAGTGAAGGAATATGAAATAGTTATTTGAACAGACTACTTGCATAGCCAGAAAAAATCTTTAAACTTTAAGTATCTTTACAGCTCTGATTCTTCTCTCCATATTTAGATTTCATCAGCACCACCACCAACAACAAAAAAATGTAAAAACAGTAGCCCCGATGCAGGTTCGGTATATATTTAGAATTTATTTTGCCATCTTTCATTTACAGTTTTCCTACAAACAAAACATAAATATAAAGAAACAAATATGAGATAAAATGATATTTATCAGTACTTTATTTTGTAGTTTGTTTCTTCCAGACAAGAGCTTACTCTAAGAATCTAATTTGTAGTACTTATTTCATCCAGAACTAAGTCTGAAACTTAGCTTTGCTGTTTCTAAGCTGTGTGACTTTGGTGATGTTACTCAACTTCTCTGACCCTCCATTTCTTATGAGTAATACAAGAATAACATTAATTCCCTCATAGAATTATTGTGAGGATTAAATTAAGTGAGCATCTAGGACTGATCCTGGAACATACTGGGTATTCAACAATAAAGAATTTTTATATGCTATGAACATTTTAGAAGAAATAACAATAAAAATAAAATAAGTCTACAAAGAAAGGGCACTTCACAGGACATCTAGTTTGAGGCATAAAAAAAAACTTAACTGCCACAGGAAACTTAGGAAGTCAAAATGTTTGCATTTCTTTAGAACAAAACGTGTAAGCTTTTGCTATTTTGAGGTTGGGATCATCACATTACTTTTTGGTTTTAATGAATTTATCAGTGTTTCTTACTAAAACCATTGTGTCTGAAGCTCTCCTCTATGGGTTTATCTATGGAAAAATGGAAAGTATTTACTACCTTATTAAAATGGAGGTCTTCAGATTTGGTATATAACTTACTACATAAGGGAACCTAAGATTTGAAGGCACATTTATTTAAGAAGAATTTATTATAATAAATTAAGAATATCATTTTCAAATTTTTAATTGTGTATAGGCAAAATTACTGAAGCCCCAAAATATGCAACAGCTTGGAATTTAACTGCAACTGGAAAACTATCCTTTGGAAAGTGTATGTGGATGGAAATATTTATGAGTTGGCACAGAGACCTGGAGCAGTACATTTGCTATGGAATAATTTTAACTGTTACCTTGTTTTACAAGCTGGATTTTATCTGGTGCCTGTATACATTCACTGTACATGCGAGGTTGCTGTTTTAGTTTCAATTCCAGATATGCTTGAGAAGGTTTTAATAAACTTTTTGTAGGAAAATGATCAAATGAAGCAAACTAGAAACATTTTCCATGTAAGAATAACATAGTTTACTTGCTCTATTGTTTCATATATCATCAGTTTTACACCAGATTTTGGCAAAAAAAAAAATCCTGCCTCAAGAATTTTTATTTTTTGGACCATAAACAAACAAAAAACCAAAAGTAAACAAAGACCAAAGCAAAGAAGGCATAAAACAATAAAAATCAAAACCATGACTTCCATGTTAAGTGGAAAAAGAAACCATATTATAAGTTTTCTGCTCATTCTGATTATAATCAAACTTTGTCAAAACAGAGTGGTCTTTCCCACAAAAGATTCAAAAATCTCTAAGTTCACTCTTAAATATGAAATAGCTACACTTTGGAAATATTGTTAATACTACATGTCCACCTCTGAATGTATACTTCAAAAATACTAGATTTTAGGAATATATCTTACAGAAATATCCTAGGTCTATCAAATTGATATATATACAAATATGTTCATATAATATTATTAAAATAAAAAAATTTAAATATCTGAATGTGTCCAAAGTAAGGAAATAATTAGTAAGTTATAGTCACAGTGGTTTATTCTGCAGCCATTGAAAAATGATGTTGTAGGAAAATAAAAGAACATGGGGAAATGGGCATTTGATCATAAGTAAAAAAAATAAACAATGTCATCCTATTTTTGTTTAAAAATTTGTGCTTGGGGCACCTGGGTGGCTTAGTCATTAAGCGTGTGCCTTAAGCTCAGGTCATGATCCAGGGTCTTGGGATTGAGCCCCACATCAGGCTCCCTGCTTAGCGAGAAGCCTGTTCCTCCCTCTCCCATTTCCCCTGCTTGTGTGCTTGTGTTTCCTCTCTCGCTGTGTCTCTCTCTGTCAAATAAATAAATAAAATCTTAAAAAAAAATAAAATAAATAAAATAAAAATTTGTGCTTATGTGCTGAAAACTGGTTTTTAGTTCTATTCATCAGTGTTTCTCCATGTGATAGAGATTAATACTTTTTTGCTTTGAGATTTAATGTATTTTCTAAAATTTCTAACAATATATATACTTACTATCTTTGTGATAATAAAATATTTATTATAATAATTAAACATGGAAAAACTATAAATAAGTAGTAGCAACTGCACTTTTACAAATAAGTAGACTACTTCTCTATTGATTTTTCTGTTTCCAAACTCATGTCAGGGTATTCTTTTGTGTCTAATGCAATCAAATCAACCAAAGAGCCAAGTCAAGGAAGAAAACTCAACAAAGGCCAAAAGTAAGTTAAGAACTAGAGAACCAGAGCAAAAGCAGAACCCAGGGGACTCAGAGAACATTGCATAGGTTATCCCACAGATCAAAGGGCCAGAAGCTGAAACCCAAGCAGTGAAAGGCAATTATTTCTTTTTCTTTTTTTTTAAGGCAATTATTTCTTGCCTAGCTCCATCTTTCATGTTAAAGTGTTTTTATGTCTGTATGTATGTGTGTGCGTGTGTGTGTCAGATTTTAACAGAGTTCTAGAGAACTTTAATTTTCCTGAAATTATATTAGGAAAGACAACTTTAAAATAAGTACTTTAATTCTAGAGAAAAGTGATGGCCTAAATTTGAATTCTAAACTCCAAACCAAAATTTCCATCTCTAATTTCAGAATGGTTTTGGTGTGTATAAGAAGCAGATGACATTGACAATGCTCAAGAATGTCCCTGCTAATGTGCTCCCCAAACTATGAAGATTCTTCCAATATTACTATAGCTATATGGGAGATAATTACTTCATTTTAAATCTTTATCTACATTAAAATAATCTCAATTCAATTATATTTTTTTAAATGGCTAGCAAATGGTTCTGGTTTTTTGGACCATATTTTTACCTCTGAAATTTGCCAGTTTTTCTGAAAATCAGATGTCCAAAAATGAACCTAGCACTAATATATTCAATATCACAAGGATTCCATTCCCAGCACTTTCATAATAATTAACCTCAGATTACAAATAGGCAAAAAAAAAAAAAATTTAATATTTATTTATTTATTTTTCGAGAGTGAAAGAGTACAAGTAGGTAGAAACGCAGAGGGAGAAAATCTTCAAGCTGACTCCCTGTTGAGTGTGGAACCCAATGCAGAGTTCTATTTAACAACCCATGCAATCATGACCTGCATGCAACCAAGAGTCAAATGTTTAACTGACTGAGCCACCCATATGCCCACAGGCAAAAACTTTTAGAACAACCTGTGTTGTAGTTACAACTGTAGAGAGAACAGGCAAACTAGATGATAATTTCAACTAATAATGATGTTAATTATTTAGTTGGTAATAGTAATGACAGTTTTATTTCATTATACCTGTGATAAAGATAAAGAGCCAAGGACTGGCTCTTCAAACAGAAGTTTCCCAGCTTGTGTCCCAGATATCCCCAAATCTCCACAGAGTCCTATCATCTCTTACCAGCAACATGAAGGATCAGAACTACTTCCTCAAACACTTAATCTCTGGTCCTAAAAGTCTTTCCTCCCACTTCTTATGGGCCTTCTCCTTCACAGCTCATTTCAGCAGAGCTAAACAAAACAGCTACTTAGAGTACAGAAGCCACTTCTCTCCGTATGTAGAAATCTCAAGGTACAAAATAGCTAAGTACAGGCCAGCCTCTCATTTTACCTTAGCATAGTTTGACATATAAATCCAAGAATTACAGCCATTTCCAATTCTACTTCCTAGTTTACTTAAGTATGACATAGGAGCACTTTATATATTGGTGCTTAACCACCTACCACATAAGGAGCCAACCTGACAGATTTCATATAGTCCACTAGGTGGCAGAGATGTTTACAAGGAAGTCAAGATAACAATACTCAAGTCTCCTTTTTTTCTTTTTTTTTTTTGAAAGATTTTTATTTATTTACTTCACAGAGAGAAACACAGCTAGAGAGGGAACACAAGCAGGGAGGGCGAGAGAGGGAGAAGCAGGTTTCCAGCCCACCAGGGAGCCCAATGTGGGGCTCGATCCTGGGACTCCAGGATCATGACCTGAGCCAAAGGCAGTTGCCCAACCAACTGAGCCACCCAGGTGCCCCAATACCCAAGTCTCCTTAAAAATAGTTCAGCAAGCAGGAAATGAAAGAGAACCTAATTAGAGGAATACATGGATGGCATTTATAAGTTACATAATACATACACATTAAACTGTGAAACTACACATACATAAACAGAAATTTGAATTTTTAACAAGATACCAAAGTGCACTACAAATAGTAACAACTTTTTGGCTCAGCCAACACTGTTTATTTTAAATAATGTTTTAAATAAAATTTGTCTCCTTTTTTTCATTTTTAAGAGAGATTGAACTTGAAATGAAAACTTAGGTTACTAGTATTTCACTGACAAAAAGAACTTATTTCCAGTCTTTATACCGACAAGCTCTGGGTCTCTTCCTGCTGTCTATTGTCTGCTGTATATCAAAACTTGTTATATAATCAAAGTTAATATATCTTAAATCCGGACTTGACTTGTTGCTTAAAGGGAAGCTGTTTTTCTGTTCTCATTCTACAGTCTGTCTTTAAGCTATCTTAGTATAAGTGCTGCCGAAGCAAGAACTAGCTATCTTATAAATTATCCTCTTAACTTGATAATAACTTCATCTCTCTGTATGTTCTATAGGACCTAAATAAATAAATAAATAAGTCCTGTTGGAAAGAAACTAAGATTTTTAAACCAAAGACCTAAATTTGAATCCTGATTTTGCCACTTAGTAACTACCTGATCCTAGACAAGTTTCCTGACATCTTCAAGCCTTTGTTTCCATGTTAATAAAATGGAAGAAAATAGCTAAACTCACAGGATCATCATGAGCATCAAATGAGAGCATGTGGAAAGCATTTTAAACATTATACAAATATAGATGATGAAATAGTGAACATATATAAATACATACGTAAATATGTATTATCATCACTCAGTATTAATGGACAAATTAGAAATGAAACATAAGACTAAAAAGTATCAATGTTACAAACCTAAAAAGACTAGTTGTAAAAATTCTTCAGGGCCTAACCTTCAAGCTTCTAGAGAACAAACGCTTGGGTTAGCAGAAGGCCACGATTATGACAAGGGCACATAGTTTTACCTCCTGAAGAAACTTAATGAACCTTGGCAGAACAACATGAGCAATCAAATGATTCAGATCCTCTTCTCTAGAAGTTAAAACTATGTCTGAATACAATGTGTGCTATTTCTGTTTTCCCTAATGGAAATGTAATGCCATACTCTTTAGTACTTCAAAACTAATTACTTTGTTTTGGATTCTTGTCATCTTACTTGAATCCTTTAAAATGCATGCTTAATTGTTTGATCCTCCATTGCACATGTTTCTTTCTTTCTTTTTAATCTACACACTAAAATCAGGTATATTTGAAGTTATTTAAAAATTTTTCATAGAATGTCTTCATGTAAAATGTATATTTCAATGCAAAAAGATTAGGGTATTCTAAAACCATGCTACTCAAAGTGTGCCCATGGTCTAGCAGCAACCAGCATCACTTTAAAGCTTGTTAAAAATACAGAATCTCGAGAAGGAAAGGAAATGGGAAGTAGGGTAATTTGGCGGGGGAAACGAAACATAAGAGACTTTGGACTCAGAAACAAACTGAGAGTCTTGGAGGGGAGGGGGTGAGGGGATGGGAGAGCCTGGTGGTGGGTACTGAGGGCACATATTGTATGGAGCACTGGGTGTGGGGCATAAACAATGAATCTTGGAACACTGAAAAAATAAAATAATATATATCAAAAAAAATAACTTAGCAATTGGACTCTGTGTAGTGTAGATCCTCAGAAATATCAAATTAAATTGAAGAAAATAATATGTGGGAATTACTGCACTCTTAGTTTGCAATGGTTTTTTCCATTAGCAGAGCTGTTACACAAGAACCAAGCTATCATCCCTGCAGGAGGAGAGGGCCCTGTGGAAGTAAGAAGAGAAACCCAGGAGCTCAAGTCGTAAAACCTGATAGTAAGAAAGGAAGACAGAGTGGCAACAGGTCAAAGTGGGGAGACATCCGGGCAAGGCAGACTCCAGAGCAAATGCAGGAAGGATTTGGCAATTATTGTGAGCTGTATGGAAACTCTAGTCTTAAACCCTAACTCCTCTCAAGAAACAGAGAACCAGACAGATCACTGTCTGAAGTCCATGACTTGGTTTTGTGTTTGTTTGTTTGTTTTTCATGTAAAAAAAAAAAAAATCATGTGATTCTTTACATTTTGGGCCCAACATCTTGCTGAAAAATCTGATGGAAAATAATGATCATTCCATAAAAAATGCATGTAGTCATATCTTCACAAATTTTAACCATAATTTCAGGTGTTCTAAAAGCCATGCTCATGCTGGTTAAGAACCTCTGATTTATAGGACCAATAAATGGAACTGACTCAAAAAAAAAAAAAAGAAAAGAAAAGAAATACAGAATCTCAGGCTCCACTCTCGATCCACTGACTCAGAATCTGCATTTTTAGTAAGATTCCCAGGTGATCTGTATATAGTTCAAAGTTTGAAAAGCATCATCTAATATTTATATTTAATTCAACTGTTGTGTCATTTGATCAACCCAAAATACTGAGTTTCTCTATAATTCCATTAGGCATTACGAGGTTTCTCCTTTTAGCATTTATACCTTTTTTTTTTTAACCTCCATGGAACGTAGCACTGAAGGTCTTTGTGATTCAGCCCCCAAATGCCTCATCAAGCTTTTGTTCTCTCCCTCTTCTTCATTTTCCTCCCTATCAAGTTATGTTTAAGAAGTGTCGCAATACTTGAAACTGACACCAAGAGACTAAATGTGTACAGCATATGTTCCTAGTTGGGCATTCACTTTGATTACAGTATTGAGAAAATAAATATGGGGATGCTAGGAAGATTACTAGCTAGGAAAAGGTTGAAGAGGAAGATTAACGCTGAAAATATTGATGGTTTCGTTGAGACTGGCCTGAGTCATCATAGAACCTTCTCTTTCTAAATGTTTTTCGTTATATATATAATTACGAAATTTCTAATTCTATGTGATCTGCCATTATGGATAAATAATAGGAAATATATCCACAGTGAGTTGGGCTTTGCTTATGGAGGAGAATATGGAAACCACATTTTAAAACCAATTTTAAAAGAGGAAGGATGAAATAAGGAAAGTGAGGAGAAATAGGGTTCCATACAATAGAATAGTGGCAACTCAGAGGATACAGAAGGGTACAGATTAGAAACTAGATTTCAACACCCAGAAGAAGGTTTGGGTAGTCAAGAGTAAGGAAATAGTCAAGATATGGCAAGATTGAACCCTGAGGACCTGCATCCAGAGAGACAGGAGGAATCAAAGCCTTTCTTAGCACACAATGTAGGACTTCAACGTTTCTTGCAACATGAGATGAGAGTTACCAGTATTTGGTATCATGCTTTGATTTTAGAAGTTGATATTCAAAGTAAGGATCTCATTTCTAAATGAGAAGACACTCAGAACTATATTGCTAAAAACATAACGTTTAAGATATCATAACAATCAAAATATCACAATATTATTAAAGCTCCACAATTTGACTTCAAAATATTTTGCCATTGGCAATTACAAAGCAGCACGGATACTATAGGCTTCAATTGTAGAAAATACTATGTCCTTTGAATTGCAATGAAGTATAAACAAATAGAAAGAATGACCTAGGATGACTATATGTCTAACTACAAACTCATTATAATTAAGAGAATTTGTAAGTCTTATAAAGACTGCTTGATGCCATAAATTACATCATAAAATCAAGTAGAGATTATTTTACTTTGAAAAAGTTATTTCAGTCCTCTGCACCTCATTTTCCCCCATGTGTCTAATGCTGATTACTAACCCTCACTTTACCTGACTTAATTCATAGAAGCTAACAACACACCAGTCCTATTTTCCAACATACAATCTGATGGGAATTTTTTTTCCTAATTTTTGAAAGCCTTTCAAAGGCATAAATATTAAACATAATTCATGAAAGCGTGTAAGAAATTATCATTATTGAAAACTATGAAAGTACATGAAATAAAGGTTGGGAAAGTCTGAGATAGTTAATAACAGTTAATTTGATCTTTGAAGTCAAATAATTATATAAGTGACTAAAAGTATTCCATATCATTACGTGCAAAACCCTAATTTAAATGCAAAGCTTTCATATTTTATTAGAAAAAAATCAAGTTTTTGAGTAGAACATGTTTAAGACATTCCACTTATTTATTACCTAAAATTACAACTGTGTATGAAGGAATTTGATTAGCACATTGACATAATTGATTTCTTACTAAAAGGAAGAAACTAGAAGTAAATAAAACCTCTACCTTCCCCACAGTGTCGAGTTGAAGAGGCAGCTCTCCAGAGTTGCTTGTTTTCAGTCCTGACAGGAAGGAAGCACTCATGGAATCTATTTCTTGCAGCAACTATCAGCAGTCCCCAAAGCCATAATGGAAGTCTCACTTCTTGCTTTCAAATGTCCTAAAAAGTCATATATATGCTTTTTCATTATTTTAAAATACAGAAATATAATACACTGATCAGAAAGGAGTATGGCTTTCTGGTGACCAAATGATACATTCATTTTTGCTTAAATTTTACTTTAAAAGCACATTTTATCTTTTAGTTCTAAAGAAGTTCTATGGAAATGTTGCAAGAACTACACGAAGTACTTGTGTATCCTTCACCCTGATACATTAGTTGTTAATTTTTTGCCATATTTGCCTCATCTTTTTCACTCTCTTTATATGTATGTGTATATATACAAAAAAACTTTCCAGAACCAGCTGAAAGTGAATCATAGACATTGTACCTATTATCCCTTTAATACCTCAATGTGTATCTCTTCAGAAAAGGACATTCTCTTTCATAGGTCCAGTATGATAAACAATTTTAGGAAATTTAACACTGATGCTGTCAACTAATCCAGAGTTCATATTCAAATTTCACCACTTATTTAGCTACATCACTACTTACTAAGCAGTCTTAACAAATAAACTGGACATTCTAAGTCAAGTATCACATTATTTCACTTATACTTGTGGTGCATAAGGGGTAATATAGAGGACAGTAGGAGAAGGAAAGGAAATGGGAAGTAGGGTAATTCAGGGAGGGAAACGAAACATGAGAGACTTTGGACTCAGAAACAAACTGAGGGTCTTGGAGGGGTGGGGGGATGGGAGAGCCTGGTGGTGGGTACTGAGGGCACGTATTGCATGGAGCACTGGGTGTGGGGCATAAACAATGAATCTTGGAACACTGAAAAAATAAAATAATAAAAAAAAACTCTGGACATCTATCTTCTTTAAGGGCAAAAGACAATTAGAAGTTACAAAAAGTCATTTTATTTCCCAGAATGCACTAGGCATCAACATAGATAAATGCAATAAAATGTCATCTACTATCGACACAGGAAAAAAATCCTAAACTATGGTAAGACAGTATAGCAACCTACTAGAAATGGGTAACTGGAAGAATATATAAATAACAGATAAAATTAATATTTAATGAACTCCTTTATCATATTCTAATCATGGAAGAAAACTGGAAAGAGTCTCTTGAATCTCACTAAATGAACTCAGAACCTATAGATTCTGACCTCACAGATTCATAGACTTAATTCAACTATTGCCATTTTTCAAAATTTAACAGTGTGAACATCTGCTAGTAACATAGCAAAGAACAAAGAACAAGTGTTTTGTCAAAGTTTGAGTACAGTACTTGTAGGAGAAGACTTTCTTCTGAAGCTTTCTTGCGTTTAACCTAAAACTTAGCTTTCATGGCCTTCACAGTTTACGATGATAACCAATGTGGGAGAAACCGGATTAACAATTCAGTCAAGGGAATTGCTGGGAGCAATATTAAAAACCACAATATTCAAGACGGAGGCAAGATGGCAGAGGAGTAGGAAGCCATGTTTGGATGGCTTCCTTGAATTGAGCTGGATATCTACCAAACCATCCTGAACACCTAGGAGATCAGCGTGCGACTGGTGGCTTCCGATCGCTCCGGATTTTCCTAGTGCATCTTGCCTGGGTCATGGTTGATATTTTGTACTCTGTTCATTCACTCAACCATCCCTCAACAGAATGACTAGCAGGAGGAACTCCCGACAAAGAAAAGAACCAGAGACAATGGCCTCTGCCACAGACCTAATGGATATAGATATAAGGAAGATGTCAGAAAAAGATTTCAGAGTAACATTTATAAAGATGCTGTTAAGGCTT
The DNA here is from genome assembly GCA_004023965.1 of Spilogale gracilis. NCBI lineage: Eukaryota > Metazoa > Chordata > Mammalia > Carnivora > Mephitidae > Spilogale > Spilogale gracilis. The sequence goes on from PITA01006575.1 coordinate 46,805, forward strand.
GAGAAAAATATTACTGACCATATAGAATCTCTAAGGGCAGAATTCAAAGCTAGTATGGCTGAACTTATAAATTCTCTGAAGGAGATGCCGTCTAACCTGGACACTCTGAATGCCAGGGTAAAAAAGAAAGGAAAACAAATTAGTGATCTAGAAGATAAACTGATAGACAGGAAGGAAGTCAAGAAGGATAGGGATAAACAACTACAAGCCCATGAGATCAGACCTAGAGAGATCAATGATGCCATGAAATGTTCCAAAGTCAGAATTACTAGGATCCCTGAGGAGGTGGAGAGGAAGAAAGGACTAGAATGTATACTTGAGCATATCATAATTGAGAACTTCTCTAATCTGGAGAACGAGGCAAGCATCCATGTCCAAGAAGCAGAGAGGACCCCTCCCAAGATCAATAAAAATAGACCATTGCCACAGTACGTAACAGTAAAACTTGGTAATCTTAGAGCCAAGGCAGCTATCCTGAGGGCACCTAGGGGGAAGAGATTTCTTACCCATGGAGGCAGGAACATCAGAATAACATCACACCTGTCTGCACAGACCTGGCAAACCAGAAAGGGCTGGCAAGGCAAAATCAGGGTACTAAATGAGAAGAACATGCAACCAAGAATACTTTATCGAGCAAGGCTGTCATTCAGAATGGATGGAGTGACAAAGTGCTTCCAGGACAGGCAGAAAGTAAAAGAACATGTGACTACCAAGCCAGCCCTGCAAGCAATAATAAAGGGGGATTTCTATAAAAGAAAAAAGAAACTGGGATGCCTG
>PITA01006575.1:47681-98975 GCA_004023965.1 Spilogale gracilis
TTTTTAAAAAAAAAAAAAAAAAAAAAAAAAGACCCCAAGAGTAGAAAGTAACAGACCTGAAAGAAACAATCTACAGAAACAGGGACTTCACGGGCAATGTGATGGCACTAAATTCATATCTTTTCAGTAGTTACTCTCAAAGTGAACAGCCTAAATGCTCCCGTGAAATGGCATAGGGTTTCAGATTGGATAAAAAGACAGGACCCATTCATATGCTGCCTACAAGAGACTCATTTTGAACCTAAAGACACCTCGAGATTGAAAGCAAGGGGATGGAGAACCATTTATCATGCAAACAGACCTCAAAATAAAACTGTAGTAGCAATTCTCATGTCAGACAAATTGGATTTTTAAACCAAAGACTGTACTAAAAGATATAAAGGAACACTATATCATACTTACAGGGTCTATCCCACATGAAAATAAGTATGCCCCCAACATGGGAGCAGCCAGCTACATAAGCCAGCTGTTAGTCAAAATAAAGAATCATATTGATAACAATACATAATAGCAGGAGACCTCAACACTCCACTCTCAGCAATGGACAGGTCATCTAAGCAGAAGATCAACAAACAAGAACTTTGAATGACACACGGACCAGATAGACTTAGTAGATATATACTGAACATTCCACCCTAAAACGATGTACATGGAACTTTCTCTAGTATAACAGATCACATACTTGGTCACAAATCAGGTCTCAACCTATACCAAAAGACTGAGAATATTCCTTGCATGTTATCAGACCACAATGCCTTGAAACTGGAACTGAATCACAAGAAAAAATTTGGAAGGAATTCAAACATGTGGAAGTTAAAGAGATCCTACTAAAGAATGACTGGGTCAACTAAGAAATTAAGGAAGAACTTAAACAATTCATGGAAACTAATGAGAATGGAAATCCATCAGTCCATAACCTCTGGGATACTGCAAAGGCTGTCAGGCTGTCCTTTCAGCAATGTGGCAGGATACAAATCAAAACCACAGTGAGATATCACACCAGTTAAGAAGGCAAAAATTAACAAGACAGGAAACAATTGTTGGGGTGGGAATGCAAGCTAGTACAGCCACTCTGGAAAGGTTCCTCAAGATGTTAAAAAGAGAACTACCCTATGAGCCAGCAACTGCACTACTAGGTATTTACCCCAAAGATACAGGTGTAGTTTAAAGAAGGGCAAGTGTACTCCAGTGTTCATAGCAGCAACGTCCACAATAGCCAAGCTGTGGAAGGAGCTGAGAGATGAATGGATAAAGATGTGGTTAACAGATGAATGGATAAAGAAGATGTGGTTCATATATACAATGGAATATTACTCAGCTATTGGAAGGAATGAATATCTACCATTTGCATCAACATGGGTGGGACTGGAGGGGATTATGCGTAGTCAAATAAGTCAAGCTGAGAAACACAATTATCATGTGGAATATAAGGAATAGCGCAGAGAACCATAGGAGAAGGGATGGAAAACTGAAGGGGGAGAAATTGGAGAGGGAGATGAACCATGAGAGATTATGGACTCAGAAACAAACTAAAGGTTTTATGGGGGTGGGGGGATGGGGTCACAGGGTGATGGGCATTAAGGAGGGCACGTTTTGTGATGAGCACTGGGTGTTACAGGCAACTAATGAACCATTGAACACTACATGAAAAACTAATGATGTACTATACAGTGGCTAACGGAACATAATAAAGAGTGGAAAAAAAGGTTGTCGGCAGCTAAACTCTTGTGCAGGCTTCTCTAGATTAAAACTGACGTGAGTGTTGCCTGGCTGGCTTGGGAAGAGTATGCAACTTGATCTTGGGGTTATGAGTTCAAGCCCCACCTTGGGTATTGAAATTGCTTAAAAGTAAAGTCTTAGAAAAGAAAACCAAAAAAAAAAAACAAAAACCACAATATTCTTTGCATGGCTGTACAGACTGTTCAGAAAACTCTAGAATATGTCCCAAGAGATAAAAGTACTAATGTTAAGGCTGATTCCTGGACAACTATAAAAAATGCAAACATCATAGCCTCTTCTCTGAACAGAAGACTAGTAGAACAAGAAATTCCCACAGCTTCAGTAAAAGACAGTTAACATTTACCTTTGTAAATGCATAAATACAACATTTGATAAATAAAAGAGCATTCTAGTCAAATAAAAATAGTACTAGAATAAGGCTTAACTCAATAGTACAGAGAAAAGCATAGGTCTGTGAGGGCCCAAAATGAGGGGAAATACCTGTTCTCTTACTTCTTAATCTGGATAAAATCTTTCCTTTTTGGTTTTCTTTTCAAAATTTCAGCCATTTAAACACCAAATTTCTTCACATCTGCAATGGAATCTTTTATATGTTGATAAAGAAAAATAAGTCTTTATTAATTGATTGTATCACAAATGTTTTCTGTAATATGTAGGTTGTATAGCTTAATAAGTTTTCTGTACAAGAAGCTCCCAAATATTTCCAAAAAAAATAATTAAAGAACATATGCACAACAAGTATTTTTATCCATCCAAGGAACGTTCACTGCAACTGCTACTGTACTTTAAAATTGTACATTTAGGGTGCCTGGGTGGCTTAGTCAGTTGGGTAACTGCCTTTGGCTCAGGTCATGATCTAGGAGTCCCACGATCAAGTCCCGTGTCAGGCTCCCTGCTTAGCAGGGAGTCTGTTTCTCCCTCTGACCCTTGCCCTTCTCATGCTCTCTCTCTCTTTCATATATTTCTTTGAAATAAATAAAATCTTTTTAAAAATAAAATAAATAAAATTGTATATTTATTTTAAAACTTCTCTACCAATTCGGGCACTGGGGGGCTGAGTCGTTAAGCGTCTGCCTTCAGCTTAGGTCATGATCCTGCAGTCCCTGGATGGAGTCCCGCATGAGGTTCCCTGTTCTACAAGAAGCCTGCTTCTCCCTCTCTCATTCCCCTTGCTTGTGTGCCCTCTCGAGCTGTGTTTCTCTGTCAAATAAACAAAATCTTAAAAAAAAAAAAAAAAAAAGCAAAAAACTTCTCTACCAATTCAAGTAATTTTAAAAAAATAGATTAAATGCCCACCCTTAAAAATGAGATTATATATGTGTTTCAGCCAGTTTTTTAAATTTAATTAAAAAAAGGTCTTACCTATTTCTGACTTAATTTAAATAATTATTAAGTTGTTAGGCATATTTTATTTATGTTTTTGTTTTCCTTTAGAGATCTCTTTTAAAAACTACCAGTTGGGAATTACTCAAACAATATTTATATTCACTTCGATTTCCTCTGTGTGGATATGTAAATAAGTTTCTATTTTGTGCAATTACATCCTATATATTTAATTAAAAATATTTTTTAATGACAGTACATTTAGCTAAGTTACAGATAAAGATAACAATGTAAGGGGAAGAACTGGCAGATAGTTTAATGATAATGTTCTTCTTACAGAAGAACAAAAAAAGCAAGACAGTAAAATGTCCAAACCATATTAAGTGGTGATTTCTCATTTGGGCATCAAACTCACATAAAAAAATAAGGAAAAATAAATTTAAATACAGTACATAAATTTTAATGTTTCCTTCAGTCTTAGTTTCATTTTGAAGGATAATGAAGACAGGTTTCAATTCAAAAACTTCTTTTAAAATATACTGTCTGTGATTAAAATTTTCAAAATATAGGGACAGAGGGAACATTCCTCAACATCATAAAATCTATGTATGAAAAACCCACAGCAAATATCATTCTCAAAGGGGAAAAGCTGACAGCCTTCCCACTGAGATCAGGAACAAGACAAGGATGCCCACTCTTACCACTATTGTTTGACATACTGTTAGAAGTCCTAGCAACAGCAATCAGATAACTAAAAGAAATAAAAGGTATTCAAATTGGCAAAGAAGTCAAATTCTCTCTCTTCGCAGATGACATGATACTTTATATGGAAAACCCAAAAGAATCCACCCCCAAACTACTAGAACTCATACAGCAATTCAGTAATGTGGCAGGATACAAAATCAATGCACAGGAATCAGTTGCTTACTTATATACTAACAATGAAAATATAGAAAGGGAAATTAGAGAATTGATTCTATTTATTATAGCACCAAAAATCACCTGGGAATAAACCTAATCAAAGAAGTAAAGGATCTGTACTTGACGAACTATAGAGCATTCATGAAAGAAGCTGAAGAAGACAAAAAAGATGGAAAAGATTCCTTGCTCATGGATCGGAAAAATAAATATTGTTAAAATATCTATACTGCCCAGAGCAATCTGTACTTTCAATGCCATGCCAATCAAAATTCCACCAGCATTTTTCAAAGTGCTGGAACAAACAATCCTAAAATTTGTATGGAACCAGAAAAGACCCTGAATTGCTAAGAAAATGTTGAAAAAGAAAAACAAAGCTGGGGGCATCACATTACCTGATTTCAAGCTTTATTACAAAACTGTGGTCACCAAGACAGCATGGTACTGGCACAAAAAGACACATGGACCAATGAAACAGAGTAGAAAGTCCAGTTATGGACCCACAACTCTATGGTAAAATAATCTTTGACAAAGCGAGGAAAAAATGTCCAGTGGAAAAAAGACAGCCTCTTCAATAAGTGGTGCTGGGAAAATTGGACAGCTACATATAAAGAATGAAACTCGACCATCCTCTTACACCATTCACAAAGAAAAACTCAAAATGAATGAAAGACTTCAACGTGAGCCAGGAATCTATCGAAATCCTAGAGGACAACATAGGCAGTAACCTCTTTTACATCAAGACACGTCTCCAAAGGCAAAGGAAACAAAAGCGAAAATGAACTTTTGGGACTTCATCAAAATAAAAAGCTTCTGCACAGCAAAGGAAATAGTCAACAAAACAAAGAAGCAACCCACGGAATGGGAGAAGATATTTACAAATAACATTACAGACAAAAGGCTGACATTGAAGATCTATAAAGAACTCCTCAAACTCAACACCCAAAAAAAAGATGACCACATCAAAAAATGGGCAGGAGACATGAAGAGGCACTTCTCCATAGAAGATATACAAATGGCTAGCAGACACATGAAAAAATGTTCATCATCATTAGCCATCAGGGAAATTCAAATCACAATGACATTGAGATACCACCTTACACCAGTTAGAATGGCCAAAATAACAGAATGGGAAACAACAAGTATTGGAGAGGATGTGGAGAAAGAGGAACCCTCTTACACTGTTGGTGGGAATGCAAGTTGGTGTAGCCACTTTGGAAATCAGTGTGGAGATTTCTTAAAATATTAAAAATAGAGCTACCCTATGACCCTACAATTGTACAACTGGGTATTTATCCCAAAGATACAGATGTAGTGAAAAGAAGGGCCATATGTACCCCAATGTTCACAGCAACAATTTGGTCACAATCGCCAAATTGTGGAAAGAGCAAAGATGCCCTTCAACAGAGGAATGCAAAAAGAAGATATGGTCCATATATAAAATGGAATATTACACCTCCATCAGAAAAGATGAATACCACTTCTGTATCAACATGGATGGGACTGGAGGAGGTTCTGATGAGTGAAATGAGCCAAGCAGAGAAAGTCAAAGTCAATTATCATATGGTTTCACTTACTGGTGGAGCATAAGGAGAGAAGGAGCATAATTAAAAGGAAAGGAAATATGAACAGGAGTAAATCAGAAAGGGAGATGAAGCATGAGAGACTATGGACCCTGAGAAACAAACTGACGTTTTTAGAAGGGAGGGAGTTGAGGGATGGGTGAACCTGGTGGTGGGTATTAAGGAGGGTGCATATTGCATGGAGCACTGGGTGTGGTGTCTAAACAATGAATCTTGGAATACTAAAAAAATAAAATAAAATAAATTATTAAACAAAAAAAAAGATTATAAACCTTGGTAATAGCTACTAATAACAGCTAAAATTTGAGAAGTTACCACATGTTCAGTATGCCTTAATAATAAAAGGAAAGCTAACAGGACATTTTGAGCCAACATTCTGACAGGATACATATCTGTTTCAAAATACGATTGAATTTATCTGTTCAAAATAAGGTCACTTTTTAGTAATAAAAATGAAAAACTGTAAAAAAAATATTGTCTGCTATAAATAAATAAATAAATAAATAAATAAATATTGTCTGTTGGTGCTGTTATCTACAATGCTGAATTAAAATATTCCTGAAGCCATCCTATCTCCCAACAGCACAACATATGCCCTCCCTTTTTAACTCATTCAACCAATCCATATCTTTAAATTGTATTTAACTCTTACAACTTCTATAGTGAAAATGCCCAAGGGAGAGAGGGGTGGAAATGGGTGTTGGAAATAATAACAAAAAGGAGCTACCATATTTCCTTTGAAGAATTTTAAACAGTATGTTAGTAATGTTACTATAATCCCCCATAACAAAATATTTTGTTTTTACTCTACATAGTGTACATTTATTTTTGTCCTGAGGTTGCTTATTTTATCAACTCTCATAAACCTCCCTCACTCTGATCTCAGCAGCAAGTGACTGCCTGTTTTTTCACAAAAGCTGATAAATCTGCCTTTTGTAAATCTGGTATAGCCATAAAAACAACAGAGGGGTTTGCCCATGATCACCCTAAGAAAGAAAAAATGCAAATATACCAATTATTTTATTTAAAACAATTTCTTGGGCACCTGGGTGCCTTAGTGGGTTAAAGCCTCTGCCTTCAGCTCAGGTCATGATCTCAGGGTCCTGGGACTGAGGCCTGCATCGGGCTCTCTGCTCAGCAAGGAGCTTGTTTCCTCCACTCTCTCTGCTTGCCTCTCTGCCTACTTGTGATCTTTCTGTCAAATAAATAAATAAAATCTTTAAAAATAAATTAAAAAAATAAAACAATTTCTTAAAACTTCAGTTTTAATAACTTAATTATTAAATGAAATAATTTACATCCAGTATTTCCTTTAAATAACTACTCTGTAATTAGATGAACGTGGTAAGATGTGCTGCCTGAGGCTGCAAAACCTGACTCTGTGAGCCCACACATGCTTAATCTTTATTGCCAGTTTCTGGAGAATTTAAGGCTAATAGGTAATACCAGGTCAATACAGCTCCTTTCTTTTTTTTTTTTTTCTTTTTGGATACTAATCCTTTATCAGATACATCATTTGCAAATATGTTCTCCCATTCTGTAATTTTGTTGGTTGCTTCCTTCACTGTGCAGAAACTTTTTTAAAAAAGATTTTATTCATTTGTTTGAAAGAGAGAGAGTGAGAAAAATAGAACACAAGAGAGAGGAGTCAGAGGGAAAAGCAGACTGAGCAGGGAGACTGATGTGGGGCTTAATCCTAGGATTCTGGGATCATGACCTAAGCAGAAGGTAACCACTTAACCAACTGAGCCACGCAGGTACCCAAACACATCTCCTTTCTTAATGGGATCTAGAGGCCCTTTTCAGTATCTCAAATGAAAAGAAAGTAGGTCATATGCCATTACCACATAGTACCTTAACATGGACCATGGAGCACTTCAGAAATAACAGAAAACCCATCTGCCCAGAAAACCAAGCCCTACTTACAAGCAGAAGTCTGTTATTTCCAGAATCAGTGCTCCACGTTAATGGTAGAAGGCTGAACCATGTCAAAAGGTGAGTACCACCGAAAACAGTGATCTTTTAAAATGATTCAGTTGGGCGCCTGGATGGCTCAGTGGCTTAAAGCTCTGCCTTCAGCTCAGGTCATGATCTCAGAGCCCTGGAATCGAGGCCCATGTGGGGCTCTCTGCTCAGCAGGGAGCCTGCTTCCTCCTCTCTGTCTGCCTGCCTCTCTGCCTACTTGTGATCTCTCTCTCTGTCAAATAAATAAATAAAATCTTTTAAATAAATAAAATAAAACGATTCAATCAATTCCACTTTAGTGTAGGTAAGTCTGGAGTGCTTTCTTATTATCACAGATCATAAATGGTGTACAGGATAAAGTATACAATACATGAATAAGACAAATGTCATCTCTGAACATCACTACACAACCCTGCTGCCCAAAAGGTAAACATAAGCAAACCATAATTTGAAGGTGATACTGTCTAGGGGGAGGAGAGGCCAAGCTGTGAATACAAAGAGAATGATAATTTGGCAGCCAAGGTATAGCAGTCAAGGGGATATGGCAACCACAGTTTTTGTAAGCAACTCACATTCAGGAATCTGACCTCAATTTATTGGCCATCCCCTAAGACATATTGAGCAGTCACAGAAAATCCAGCGATAGCCAGACTTCAGGCAGAGAGGTTGACAGCTAGTGCTAGGAAAGACTATCAGTAGAATGTAGCACCCCAGCCATTTAGCCAGGGCTTAAAAGTAAATGCCAGTCTCTGAGTCATGCCCATGAAAAGTAGCACAAATGTTCAAACCTAGAGTTATTGAAGTTTTGAAAATTTATTATGAAAGGAAACAGACTTAAGGCAGTACATTTCAACCTTCTTGCCTCTTGATTTACAAAGAATATGGATAGAGCTGCTCACAGACTTGGCCCAGGCATCCAGCACATCTGTAACACTCCATCTCTACAAACCAGATGGGAGGCTCCAACAGAGAGAAAAGACCAAAGCCCGGGTTCTCTGAATGGGGCCCAAGGTCAGACCCAGAGGGAAGGAAGGAAGAAGGACTTAAAGCTCAGATTTGAAGGATTAGGGAAGGACCCAAGGTTGTGGCAGAGCTCTAAAATAGAAGGCAGATGACTTCTGTTATGCAAAGAGAAGGCCCAAAAGCAACAGTATCCTTTTTTAAAAAATATAATCATAATGTTTAAGTCATCTGTCCATGTAACAAATATTTATTAAACCTGCACCCTATGACAAGCATAGGATTCAGCACTATAAATAAACTCACAAACAAAATAGACATAGTCTGGTCTCTGAAACAATGAGCTTAAGTCTACAAAGGAAGCCTGACATTAAGTAACAATTCCGTATCTTTTCTTATACATTGCAGTAGGTTCTACAAGAAAAAGAACAGAGTTCTAAGACAGAATGATAGGGCCAAATGGTCAACTTTAAGTTAGGAGACCAAAAATGACCTTTCTAATAAGGAAAGCATTCTAAGAACATGTAACAGAAAAATAGAAGCAGGGCGCCCAGGTGGCTCTGTCCATTAAGCATAGCATCTAACTCTTGGGGCACCTGGGTGACTCAGTCATCAAGTGTCTGCCTTCGGCTCAGGTCATGATCCCAGAGTCCCAGGATTGAGTCCCACATCAGGCTCCCTGCTCAGCGGGAAGCTTCCTTCTCCCTCTCTCATTCTCCCTGTTTGAGTTCCCTCTTTAGCTGTGTTTCTCTGTCAAATAAAAAAATAAAATCTTTAAAAAAAAAAAAAAAGCATCTAACTCTTGATTTCTGCTCAAGTTATGATCTCAGGGTAGATGTGGAGGTCCCCTACCACCACCACCCTCCTCACGTTCTGCACTCAGCACTCTCCACCTCCCTTAGTCCTCTCCCCTTTGTGTGAATGTATGAGCTCTCTCTGTAAGAAAAAGCATATATATGAAGAATTGCTTGTTTTTCATATGATAAACAAGCAATTCTTTTTTCATCTTTTTAAATACAAATTTAAACTTTAATATTATATATTATATTGCAGTAATACATAAATATAAAGTACTATAGATGGATGATTGTCCAATGACTAATGGCAAAAAACCTAAAATCAACCTTCCTTTTTTATCTGGCTTTACTATGAAAAATAACACATAATGACCTTTCCTTCCATGTGATACAAGACTTAACTTTTCACAAAACCAAAAGAGACCCAGAAGATAAGAAGGAAGAGAAGATCCCAGATATTACTTAGATGTAGGTGTACTTCTAAGAAAGCAATACTTAATCTTGGTTACTATTCAGGCAATCCAAATATAACAGCTGAAATCTGGGCAAACAAATTCAAATAGGCACCTACTTGAGATACTACTTTCAAGAAAGAGGTTTCCAAGATGATAGAAGAATTCTGAGCATTAGTGGATGCAACTAGCTCGAGAAAAATCAAAGAAGTTTCAAATATTTAGAGAATAAGGAGACAAACTCAGTGGGGTATGATGTATAATCACATTTGAAATGTCAATTCCCAAAGGAAGGTGAAAATTCTAAACTGTGAAATGACCCAACTGGCGGCTCATGGGCCCCAAAATTTTGCTTTTATATACAAAAGTTTGTAAGCATATAGAAGGGAATATTAAGGGGTCTGTGGGATATAGGTTATATGGTGTAACCTATTTGTGAAAATCTCAGTAAGTGTATACTCTTGACTTGTACAAACTTTTCTGTTTGTATATAATATGCAAATTAAAAATGGTTTATTGGGTTTTTCAGTTTGAGAGAGAAAAAAGTCAAGTGCAGAAAAATACAGAAACCTTTTAAGATGGACACTAGAACAAAATCTTAAAAGGATAGCTAACAGCAGCTTTTACAAAATTGGAAATTAGTTCATAAGACATGTCCATGCCTGTTACTTATTTTAAATAATAGGGGAATGTTCAAGAGGTGCACAAATTTAATGAAATCAGAGATCTTTGTATTTACTTAAAAGAAAATTTGACCTTAACTGTACATTTTAAAAATCAATGTCATCCTTTAATCTGTATTCTAATCATAACTTTATCTTCACATATGGTTTTCATTTATACACACGTGGAAAGTTTTATTTTCTTTCCCAATTTCAATCACTGATACCTGAGGCAAGTGCTCATAAAATTATAAACGCTGCTCTTGCCTCTTATAGCTATCAAGTAGAAAATAAAAGTAATAGGATGCTTACTCCATAAGAACAATGGAGGAAAATCTTAACTTGCACTTACTTACTCAATATTTATGAAACAATCTAAGTTAAATTAAAAAGTATTTCTCTTTCTTATGACTCAATTTGCTATCTCTACTTTTTGTATTTTACAGTTATTTTTAGACATAAAACAAGTTCTACCAAGTGTTCATCCTAATTATTTAGGATATTTCCCATTTATTAATGTACTTTTTTCTTCAGATCTTAATTCCTCCGAAATTTTAGATTTTCAAATCACAGATAATTATATAAGAGTAAGGGTCTCCCCCATTCTGTCCACCACCACCACTTGATATCAAGCATTTTCCTTAGATAAGTCTGATGATGATCACTCCCTCTGACTGTGTAATAGCTATTCGGCCTTTAGTAAGAATTGAGTAAACTGTTTGGGCAATTCTGACTCTGGCAATCCTAAATTTAGTAAGCTAAATTTGACTCATAAGAACTGAGTCAAATTTATCTCCTATGCGATATAAGTCTTAGAAGGATATCATACAATATCATAGGACATAAATGATATAGATGCACAACAGACATTTACTCGTGAACAAAAAATAAAAGAACAGAGTTTGTATTATGGAAAATTATAGTTTTTCAATAGCCATTATTTTCTTCATGAATGGAGTCTTAATTTCACTGGGAAAAAAAAAAAAGAAAACCTAAGCATGTGCTAATATTGTGGTTTATCCCCAAAGTTGCTTAGATGAGATCATACAATCATTCATTCATTTTTTGAAACCAGTTACTCATGGTCAGTCAATTTCCTTCTTATTGGACCCTAACAAAGGCATTCACTAGGCCCCCTTTTCTCAAAGGTTAAAATACTCCATGAATCACTACATAATTGTAAAAGTATGTCCTGGTCATATGAATAAATCCAGCAACACGAACAAGACTCCCAGAGAGGGAGTGGGGAGAACTGAATTTTAATCCATTCATTGTAACTAACTAGCTGAAAAAAAAATATCAGCCAGTTGTTCCATCTCAGATCTCTACACCATGTACATTTTTTAAAAAATAAAAGCTGTTCTCTAATGCAACTGTCCCTAAGATGTGTTCCAAAACACTAAGTTACTTCACAAAAAGTTTGGGCAATTCTGACTCTGGCAATCCTAAACAATCATCTTGAAGATTCACAAGAAACATTAACGTAGTACAGGTTCTGAGAATTCCCACAGCTCTGCTTAGCTTTATGCAACCCACACAAAGTGTACTGCATTTTCTTGTAACCTAACACCCCAAAACATCTGTAGAGCCTGCATGGAGAAATGCTGTACTGGTTATTTTCAAACTATGTTCTGCAAAATCATCTTAGGATTTGCCAGGAAACCACAGCGAGGGAAAGCAAGAAGGCAAAGAAGAAGCAGTCAGCAGGGAGGACACTGAATTTCCCACCCCCACTTTAATCTTATTTACATTTGGGCCTCAACTTACAAAATAACTGTGAAGGAAACCACAACTTAAAAAAAAATCTTTTGATTTCTTTTTTTAAAAAGATTTTATTTATTTACTTGACAGAGAGAAACACAGCTAGAGAGGGAACACAAGCAGGGGGAGTGAGAGAGGGAGAAGCAGGCTTCCTGCCAAGCAGTGAGCCCAATGCAGGGCTCGATCCAGGACTCCGGGATCATGACCTGAGCCTAAGGCAGACGCTTAACAACTGAGCCACCCAGGTGCCCCAAAAATGTTTTGTTTCTAAAATTCTCTGATTTAGAAATAATTTATTTGGGAACACCTGGGTGATTCAGTCAGTTAAGCTTCTGCCTTTGGCTCAGGTCAAGATCCTAGCGTCCTGGGATTGAACCCCCAGTCAGGCTCCCTGATGAGGGAGAAGTACATACACCTGCTTCTTGCTCTTGCTCTATTGCTCCCCTTCTTGAGCTCTCTCTTGTTCTCTGTCAAATAAATAAATAAAATCTTTTAAAAAAATTATTTCTAGGGAGCCTGGGTGGCTCAGTGGGTTAAAGCCTCTGCTTTCAGCTCAGGTCATGATCTCAGGGTCCTGGGATCAAGGCCCGCATTGGGCTCTCTGCTCAGCAGGGAGCTTGCTTCCTCCTCTCTCTCTGCCTGCCTTTTTGCCTACTTGTGATCGCTCTCTCTGTGAAATAAATAAATAAATAAAATTTTAAAAAAAATTATTTCTAATTTGAATTGACTATTGAGTTTATTATGGGAATGCCCAGAGAGAGTCCACAGTATTTCCAAAATAGGTTCTTATGGTAGGTTGAATTATTGTTCATGTCATTCCCTCTCTACCCTTGGTGTGCCTTCCTGGAGGCATAACTCACTTCCCTGCCCCACTGAGTGGGGTTGAGCCATCTGACCTGCTTTAAGAGAATGTGAGGGTCTAATGTACTTGCGTGGTTTACTTATATCCCTCTTGACTTGACAAGAGAAGAGCATGCCCTAGAAAATGGCTGCTCACCAGCCAAAGCCAAGAATTAGAAGACACATGAAGCCCAGCTGATACCAACAAAGCTACTACGGCCAAATCACAGCCCTCATCTAACATGAGAAATAAATTAATGTTTATTGTTGTAAACCTCTCACATTGAGGGGCTGTTTGTTGACACTGCAAAGGATAAAGTTCTAAATCAAATCTATGCTGATCTAATCCCACATCAAACTTCTGCAGTATGAATAGCATTAGACTAGATAATTAGGTTTAAGATAAGAGTTGCTGAATTCGCTGATAGTTTTGCAATTACTTTGGATAACTTTAAGAAAGTATAATAATGCTGTATTTCCTCTCTCTATACCCAAATCCCATTCTTTACCCTCCAAAGGTAAATATTTTACGATCCATGATTTATAGGGCAATCAATAGTTAACAACAATGCCAATAAAACTCAAATGTATGTAGTTTTCCACAAGGGGAATCAAAGTATTTTCCCTTTGTTCATAAAGCCAAATACTGCTTTGGGGTTGGTATTTAAATTAGAAAAATTTGTGTACATATTATCCATGCTTATGATTGTTTTCAGACAGCTTAATCAGCTCAAAATTAAAAGTCAACTATGTTTAATCAACCTGTAAATCAAACAAGAGCCTTCCCAACCTATACATGAAAAGTAGTCCATAAAGGAAAAAAAAAGCTAAATTCACTTCCATCCTAAAAACTGAAACCACATCTACTAAAAACAGGTACACAGGGAGTTAATAGATTTTCACTTGGCTCAAGTTATTTAAATTTACAGGACAGCTATATGAAAACCATATCCCACAGTATCTGGAATGACCATGGAATTACTCCACTTAATAGAAAATACAGTTGGAAAAATACTTACCTTAGAAAAAAATTCTAATAGTAAGGTATCCACCCATGGTCATGTATAAGGAAATGAATAATGAAAGACTTTTGGAAGTAAATATCCTTACTGAGTTAAATACATGAACAGAAGGGCCATACAATCAAAAGGAGAACTGTATAAGAATAGTAGGAGACAAAAGAGCAGCAAGATTCAAAATTCCTAAGAAATGAATGTTAATAATATACGCAAAGCTTAGAGCTCATGGTGCTTTTGAAAAGGAATGAGAAAGGGATTTGTGATCTACAAAGGAAGAGGAATTTCTCTGACTCAAATAATGAAAAATAATACTAACTACTATTTATTAAGTACCAACAATGTGACAATAAAAAGTTGAATAAAAAAATGTTAAGTAAGAAACAGTAATCTGGTACCGTACATAACATGCCCATTTTACAGATGAACAGATGAGAACTCCAAGAGCTTAGGTAACATGTTCTCACAACTATTAAAGAGTGGATTTCTTTAAATGAAAGAGAAGATATTATAACCAATGCTACACAAACAAAAAAGAAAGTAAGAGACTATCATGAATAATTATATACTAACAAAATGGAAAACACAGAAGAAATGGAGAAATTCCTAGAAACATACAACTTAATAAGATTGAATCATGAAGAAATAAAAATATGAACAGACCTATAACCAGTAAAGAGAATTAATCAGTAATCAAAAACCTAAGAATGAGGAAAAATCCAGGACTACATGCTTCACTGGTGATTTTTACCAATCATTTTAAGCCCAAGATCAAGATGTCAACAGGTCTGATTTCTCTTGAGGTCTCTTTCCTTGGCTTGCAGATGGCCTTTGTCTGTGAACATGCATCCTTGATTTCTCTTTCTGTTATTTCCAAATCTCCTCTTCTTTAAGGACACCAGTCAAACTGGATTAGGGCTCACCCTAATGGCCTCATTTAACCATACTTACCACTTTAAAAGACCTATCTCCAAATATAGTCATGTTCTGAGGTAATGAGTTAGGACCTCAACATATGAATACCGGGGGAATACAGTTCAGTCTACAACAACCACACATACAGTTTAATTTCCTAGTTATTTGCCCATGTGGTTTTTACTAAAGAAAAATGGAAGAGCTGTGGACAAATAGTTCAGGTCATATGTTAAATCCAGGAAAATAAGAGAAAGTAATTCTTTTATGTTCTCAGCATCACCAGCCACTTATGCTTCAAACAGTATTTTCTAAGGCATTTGCTATTGGCATCTTCACAAATTATACATTTCTCCAGATCCAGCCTTTTTTGTTTGGCTGGCTGGTTGATTGGTTAGTTGTTCTGCATTTTACTCAGTAGTAGGAAAAAAAAAAAAAAAAAAAAAAACATAAAAAAATGAGGCTGTCAGGGCCAAGTGAAAGTTTGGAAGAACATCTCTATAATTCTGCAAGTTTGTTCCCAAGAGATTTCACAACATCCTTGGGGAAGTCTGAAAGCAAAACTTTTCCTCAAAATATTTTAATATTCTGGCCTGCAGACTTACTCTAGACTGGTAAGTCCCTAAGTATTTTTAAATAAAATTTAAAATAAATCCACAAATATCTCAAAAGTTTTTTGTAATATTCTAAATGAAAATGTGATTTAATTTTGTCTCTGGAAACCAGATATGTGTTCTTTTTTTCCAGGTTCGTTTCACAGTGGTTTCTGTAATGCAGTCAACAGCCACTACTTTCTCTTCTGCATTTTTACCTGATTTAAATTCTTATGAAAATTCTATGCTTGCAAACACTGACTAATTTTCTCAGTTGTCACTAACATCAGTAAATATTTATAAAAGACCAGCTGGATAAACTGCATTAACTAAATACATACACATATTATATTCGACACACACACACACACACACACACACACACACACACACAGCTCAGGAAGACTTTTAATTCAAGGACCTAATTGGTGTGTTTAAGTGCATACTGGGGCGTGTGTGTGTGTGTGTGTGTGTGTGTGTGTGTTTAGTTTCTCTTAATACAAATTCACGGAATTGAGGAAAACAATCTAACTCACAGCTTTCTATAATTTATGAAGAGCTATGCACCAAATACATTCCTTTTTCAATAGTATGAGATCTCATACATCTTTTGATGTATAAATAGAAAAAATATAAGGCAATTTATAACTGTTTCTAAATGGATAAGAAAATTAGATTGTTCAAATTTAAAGCTTCTATTTATTTATTTGAGAGAGAAAGAGAGCACTAGAGAGGGAAGGGTCATAGGAAGAAGCAGACTCCCTGCTGAGCAAGGAGCCAGATGCCAGGACCCTGAGATCATGACCTGAGCCTAAGGCAGCCACTTAACCAACTGAGTCATTTGGGCGTCCCTAGACTGTTCAAATTTAAATAACATTTGAGAGAGACCAGCTCACCATACTAGTAAGAACATCTTTGTTTATATAGGCTTAAAGTTTCTATTATAATTTTTAAAGTACAAACAAATTCATAAACTTTATACCCCAAATACTGTTTTTAAAAGCCCAAGATTTTTCTTTCTTGATTATATCTTTCAAATACTGATCTACTTTTAAAAAGTTACATATCTCTATTTGTAAGTCAAAGTTCTGATTAAATATTTCATTTAATTTCCCTACTATACCAATAATATTCTTAACTACAGCTTATTACGTTAAAGAAAAAAGTCACTTTAGTTCAATGGGAATATCAGTTAGAGAATGAGTATCATTAATAGTCATATAACAAATGAGGCTATGAGAACGTGAAATTTCAAATACACTGATATAATATCTAATTTCCCCCTTCTAACCTAAAGATGCTGGCACATAATACTTTCCTACTTCCCTGAAAAGCACAGAAAACAAAGACTATATGTTGGGAATTTAAAAGGATACATCGAGGAAATACTGATGATGAAACATACATTGCTCTTTTTTGAAAAAAACTTTCCTGAAGGACACCTGGGTGGCTCAGTCAGTTAAGCATCTACCTTTGACTCCAGTCAAGATCCCAGGGTCCTGGGATGGAATCCTCCATCAGGCTTCTTGCTCAGTGGGGAGCCTGCTTCTCCCTCTGCCTGCCCCTCCCCCTGCTTGGGCATGCACTAGCTCTCTCCTCTCTGACAAATAAATAAAATCTTTAAAAAAAAAACTTTCCTGAAAACACAGAAGAACCAATATTTTACAACTCCCAGATTAGACTAGGACCCTTGTGTACATTAAAATAGCATAAAATAGGAGAGAGGATAACTTGGAGATAAGTTGTATTTAAATGTCAACATCAACACCTTGTTGGCTGCTAGGATCTTCCTAACAAAGTAAGCATGAGAGCACTAATACCAGGAAATATTCCTGCCAGACAGCCTAAAAACATAAGAAAAGCCCAGGACAGGCATTAGAACAAGCTTTGATTCTCTACGTCAGACAGTTTCATCTCCTAATTGCTTCTCTGCCGCCCAGAGTACTTCTGGACTATCTTTTATGATCATTTTTATGACTTCATGAAATGTAAATTAATATTAGCATCAGATTAAGATGAAAATATCAGAATGAGATGAAAATATGAAGGCAAATACAAGGTCCATAAAAGGGTCAAATAAAATGCTTTTAAGATGGTTTTTGCCATTGCTTTCTTTCTGGAGTTAACTGTAGTTTATAATTGATTTCTGTGTTTCTAATTCTCCATTAAAACATTACCAACTTTGGACTCAGAAACAAAGTGAGGGTCTTGGAGGGGAGGTGGTGGGGGTATAGGTGAGCATGGTGGTGGGTACCGAAGGCACATATTGCATGGAGCACTGGGTGTGGGGCATAAACAATGAATCTTGGAACACTGAAAAAAAATTAAAAAAAAAAATTACCAAGACACCAATGATTCTGCCTTTGGTCAGAAAGCGTCTCCTGTTGATGGTCCTATCTAATCTTATAATGAAAATAATGACATGTTTATGTATAAAAGCTGGCGTTCTGACTGCATTTGATGGCTGGCAGAACCTGGAAAGGAAACACACTATCCAACAACCACATTACCAAGAAAGCAAGCTCGTTTTGCAAGATTTATTCATAATTCTTTTGGACTTAGAGAGCAAAATGTGATAAGAAGGAGGATTCCTTCTGACGCCAGTTACATTCCGCCTGCCTGTCTCAAGGCTCTCCTGTTACCTCAGCAATCACATTTATGTGGATGACTCTAGCCCAACTTCTCCCCCACCCTCCACACCAACATTTCAGTCTAATGGTTGATACTTCCACCTGGATATTCTGCTAAAACATCTGGCTCCAAATGTATTCACTGAAGGCTTTCAGCTCTGCCCTCCATCTACCTCCCTTCTCCCTACTCTGATAAATCTCCCTTCTCACTTTTCTATTTCCTGTTTGCCATCACTATCTGTCACCCATCTTTGAAGTCATGTGTGGGTCCTTCCATTGTCTCCTCCCTCCCAGATTCTACATCAGCCCATCATTTCCAAGCTAAGCTCCTTAGTATCTATCTACTATTGTCAAAGCCTCCAGTCTTTCCTTAAAGCAAGTGGTCCTATGTTCTGCTTAAAGATGTACCTACCTATGGCACAGCTGTCACAGGCTATCATGAGCCCATATGGTACTTTTATACAAATCAGAAAAGGCCCCCTATCTTCAAGACATTTGACATCTATCTGTCAGGGAACCTGTCACAATGTAATATAATTAAACATGATAATAGAAATATAATAATACATATAGAAATGCAGGGTTACCACACGAACAAAAACCTCTAAGATTTGCAGTACACTGTCTTCACACAACACTGAGCAGCCCTGTGACCCTGCCATCCCTCAACTCCACACATTTTCATCACCTATGAAAAGAAAAATGCATACCCATCTACCTAATACAGGAAATTCACCACACTGGCTTCAGCCAGCCCCTCCAATATTATCTCTTATTTCCTAATTCACATACCTATGCTTCACTCTAGCTGGCACACTTTCTCAGAACTGACTCACACTTGCCTATTACCTTGCCTTTAATCATTTGTCTGCCTGGTACATCCTTTCTCCTTTTTCCACCTGTAAATATCCCATCCATTTTTCAAATGTCATTTCTTCAAAGAAGTCATATCTTTTCCCCACCCCAAGTAAAAAGTGAGCATTCCTTTGTTTGAACCCCACTGTATTTTGTTTATACCTCAGTTATAATAATCTGCAATATACTGCCTTTTATTGGAGTTACTGGCTCATTTGATTGATCTTGTGCCACATGGTAAACTTCTTAAAGTGGATATTATGTCACATTTTATGTCTTCCGTGAAGCCAAATCCAGCGTTGATGCAGGATAATTTTTTTTTATTCACTTAATTGAATTAAATCACTAGGTCTCATTCTCAGGAAGGATGCATTAGGTTTTTGTGGTTAAAAACTTTCCTTATTCCTTAGGAACCTTATCAAGAAGAAGTTTTCTGTTTTCTAGCTACTTGCCAAAAAATCAGATTTAATAATTATATTTCCAGTCTTCATCATATTCCATTTGCTTTACTTCTCCAAGAGCTGAGAAACAGCTCGTTGCTATTAGATACATAACCATCAGAACTATGTTCACTGTTTCATTTTGCTCAACCAAGCAGGGTTAAAAACAATTCCTTTTGTTTGTCGTATAGTGCTCGTTTCGGCAGCACATATACTAAAATTGTTTGTCGTATAAAAGTTAGTCTTTCCCTATTGTATAGGTCTTCATTTCCCCCAACATCTTCAGCATAAATAATAAAAAAGTCTTACAGAGAAAGTAGGTGGTGTTTCCTTATTCAAAATGGTGCCTGGGTGGCTCAGTTGGTTAAATGTTTGCCTTCAGCCTAGGTCATGATTTCGGGGTCCTGGGATGGAGCCCCACATCAGGCTCCCTGTTGAGCAAGGAATATGCTTCTCCCTCTCCCCTCTACCCCTCCCCACTGCTCATGCTTGCTCTCTCATTTTCTCTCTCTCTCAAATAAAGAAATAATCTTAATTTTAAAAAGCCCCCAAAACAAAACAGAACAGATCCAGCTCACAAATAATTGTAAGACAGGAAGATTCTTTGGTCTTCTATCTGCTGGGACTACTAGTCCACATGGATTTTACCACTTTACTGTAGACAAATATATATTTGATTCAATTTGGATAACTTACAAATATGTGACAAATACATGATTTTTAAATTATCTATGTATGTTTCTAAGATTCACAGAATCATGGACACGTGTCAAACACTGAGTTCTAGATGCCAACTAAAGATGGTAATGATCAATGACACAGATACAAATGCAAGTGAGACTGACAATATTTATAATTTAAAATCATTTTAAATTCCTGGCTTCATTGACTAAACATAACAATCAAATCCAGATATTTGCACTCGATTGCCTCTGAGATGAGAGCAAAGATTTATTCTCCGACTCCTGAATAAGCTCATTTTCTATTTTTTCATTGAAATGAGATTACATTTCACTTTTTGTTTTCATGCCTAGAAAGATCAGTTACCTGAGACTGAATTCTTACTCTCTAGGCCCCAAAATACATAAGAATGCTGATGTTAAAAAACTCACAGGGTGCTAATTTTCAGTCACAGAGACTTAAAGTTTGTTAGTCTCTAATTCCTACTCAAATCTGAAATTCCTCTATGGCTTCTCTAACATGTGGGCATTTAATCTCCATTTTAATATGTCTAATATTAGGAAGCTCACCATTTCACAAAGGAGTCCTTTCCCCTAGAATTAATTCAAACTTAAGAAAGCCCTTTCTTATGATATACTGAAATTTACCTTTTCTCCTAACTTCATTCATTCCTACTTCTATCCTCTAGGGTTACAAAGGTTAAAGAAAAAATTACCATTTTACATCACACCCTTTAAATATTTGATTACTCTTACCTTGCCCTTAGGTTTCAATCCTAGCCCTGCTACTTACCAGCTCTATTTATCATTCTGATTTTAAATTCCTTTAAAAACATTATCCTGGGAAAGTTACTATCTTTAAGCCTCAAAGTTTTTCCCTATAACATGGAGATGAAAATAGGATCTATCTCATAGGGTTTATCTTAAGGATTTCATGAGAAAAACAATTATGGAAGTGCTTAACACAGTGTCATTGCCCCCTTTGACTATGATAAAGATCTAATGTCCTCTCTCAGTATCTTCTATGAGAAACCCTCTTTCTCTCAGTCCTTCACCATCTCTCCATTTTTGTTTTTATTTAAATTGTTCTTTCACAATATTTTTTCCATCTACCTGGGAAAGAGAGGACAGCAGTGATGCTGCTACGGACCCACATAGTTCTACAACTTGTGATACCACACTCAAGTCTCACTTATCCCTTTGTTGCGGTCTACCTTTTCTACAGACTGGAACTCAGCATAGTATTAAGACCACAATGCTGACTGGCACCATCTATTCCTCTCTAGGACTTTCTATTCTAGGGCCCTCATACAAGCCTTTAATTCTCTCTCAGAGTTGCAAAATGTAGATTGTCACAGATACTCTTTTCTCTCCCAGCTTCCCCTAAGCCCCAACAGAAAATAGATAAATAAATGCATGTATTCTAGGGCACCTAGGTGGCTCAATTGGTTACAAATCCAACTCTTGACTTCAGCTCAGGCCATGATCTCAGGGTCGTGGGATCGAGCCCCACATCCTGCTCCACAGTCAGGAAGGAGTCTGCTTGAGGATTTTCTCCCTCTCCCTCTGACCCTCTTCCTGCTCACATCCTCTCTCTCTCTCAAATAAATATTTTTCAAAACAAGCAAATAAAAAATAAATGCACATACTCTGTGTTCCTTTTTATCAGTGCCCTTGTCTGATCAGGTTTTGTATAGTTAATCTGACAGAGCTCTTTTGGTGTTGAGCTAAGAGGAACTAATGGTTTAACTTTTTTACCCTTCCAAGTAATAAAAAGTGTTCTATTTGAGACCAACTTTAGAACCCTGACACATGCTTAGAATGACTTTAAGTCTTTGAGATCACATGATTTTTTCTTACAGGTATCTTAATAACATTCCAAAAGCTTATTTCTCTTAATTCTTTAAATTTGCCTTTTTTTTTTTAATTTGAGAAAGAGAGAGAGAGAGAGAGAGAGAGAGAGAGAGAGAGAGAATGGAGGGAAAGGCAGAGAAAGAGGAAGAGAATCTCAAGCAGACTCCCTGCTGAATGCAGAACCTGATACAGGGCTGGATCTCATGACCCTGAGATCAGGACCTGAGCCAAAATCAAGAGTCAGATAGGGTGGCTGGGTTATGGAAAAAATAAAAATTAATAAAAAAAAATCAAGAGTCAGACACTCAACTGACTAAGCCACCCCAGGTGACCCCTTTAAATTTGTCTTTAGTGGTGTGTGTGTGTGTGTGTGTGTGTGTGTGTGTGTATACAGGACATCACAGACTTCCATATCTGTTAATAAGAAGTGGTAACTTCCTTAGAATGGGAATGATGGCAATCTCAGACTGGAGAATATTGGTACAATATGGGCTTCTCAATAAGAAATCCTCTGACATATCTCAAATAAAGACTCAAATAAAGATACTTACCCCTAAAAGCTCGCAATATCTGGCTTAGTCCAATTTAAATACACGTCTATTCATGACCTCATGCTATGAACACTTTTAAGCATATAAAATATATTTCACAAATGCTGCTGCTGTTTTTTGTGGGTGAGTGTTCACTATCAATAGATGATTATCTAAAGATTAATAAATTAATTTTGAAAGAGAGAAAAATAGAGAGATGTCAAATGCCATAGGGCTAGATGTAACAAGCATCTCTTTCTTCAGTATTTTCCTAACACTTTCTTAATGCTAGACCTGAAAATGGATCATCCAAAAAACTAAGAAGACCCTTACAATCAAATAGATTTTTCAACCAACCTCAACAAAAAACACAATGTTCCTGTGTATTTTGTGTATTCCCCAAACAGGAAATTACTTAAATTCCTCCAAAAGTTAGGCTATTCCTTAACAGCATTGATTTCCTCAACCATTTCCACTAGAAGTTATCCATGTTAACTATGAGATCACTCTTCAAAACAAATTTAAAGTAATATGTTCAAATTGATTTTGCTCACATTAGTGGCTGGCTTTACTGAGAAACATCTATTGGTTTGTTTCCTACTTTGAAAGATGTGGCACATTTCAGAAAGCCTATCTTGTAAAAATTTAAATGAAAATAAAATAAGAAAATCAATCAGTGATTCAAAAGACTGGTTTAGCTATTAAACACCACATTTTGGGTCTTCTGTGCCACTCACCATAAAGTGACCACTTTGAGAGGATCAAGTTGATTAAGAAGTTGATAAAAACTAAGGCATCAGTAAAATCCATCTTTTGTTTTCACAAACATCCAAAATCCTCATTTTTATAAAATAAGGAGGAACATGATGATTACTATCCATAAACGTGATAGAAACAGGGCACCTGGGTGGCTCAGTCAGTTAGGTGTCCACCTCTTGATTTCAGCTCAGGTCATGATCTCATAATTCAGATCAAGGCCTGCATCAGTTTCCATGCTGGGTACTGAGCCTGCTTAAGATTCTCCCTCTCCATCAATCTCTCCCACCTCCTTTCTCTCGCTGTCTCATTCTCTCCCCCTCTCTTAAAAAAAAAAAAAAATTATAGAAACACCGCAGACATGTCAAGAACAAAAGACATTAAAGAGCTCTCTTTTGTGAACTCTGGTGTGTGAGTAAGAGGAATGAACCAATAAGAATATATAACAGGGTTCAACTAGTTAACCAGTTAACAGATGTCAGAGATGTTTCTTAAAATAATGTTAAAAGAAAATACCTAACAATCTCACATTCTTAAGTACTTTCTTTTTAAGATTAAGCCACTTTTTGAATCAATATTCTACACATCCTAAATGTGCCAGTGTTTTAAAGAAAATAACAGTTTCCTATGCATTATCTTACTCTGTAGAAGCCTCTCCAAACCTGAAGATTCCCTTCGCTTTCCTCTTTGGGACTCATATCATGAGACTTTGCACAGTTACACACTATCTTCAAAAGTCAGTCTCAAGCTGCTGAGCCTTTACCTCTGAAAAGGGACCACACATTTTCAGTGACTTATTCTGAAGTTCATCTTTTTATTCCTGACAATGACCTTTTGAAAAGGTAAGCATTTATCCACATTACTGATAAAAGAGATCCCTTGTACTTAAACTTGTAGCAAAACAGATACAAACGTAAGTCAGTTAACATAGCAGTCAAAATGCATAGAAACGAAAAAGTGAAGAGGAAATTATTTGTTTATGGCTGCTAGAAGGGTATCATGTGGATATATGGCTGCATTTCAGAAAATCACTGAAAACATATGCAAAATTTGGTGGGTATGTTAATATTTAGAAATCGGGCCCTTAGCTTTTATCAGATTCTCAAAAAAGTTAAATGACTACCAAATCCTAAGAATCAAGCTTTCTAAGGTAGATACATTTTGGAGAAGTTCTAAGCTAAATGCTTGGAATCAAATTTAATAATAGATATATATAAATGCATATATGTATCTATATAAAGATGTATAAAATCTTCTGCCACTAATTTAGACGTTCCACAAATTGCCAATGTGTCAGTATTTACTATATATGTCTCTCAGCACTTACTATATACATCTCTCAGTATTTACTATATATGACTCTTTATGGTAAATACATACACCTTTATGAAGTTGTTGTAAATGTTTTTTGCGATTCACAAGTAAACAGACATCTATGTTTCACACAGATGAAAGCTTATAAATCACTATTTCAATGAGAAAAATAATATTATAAGTTCAAATGGCTACATATGCAGATGTCTAGCAACTTTTTCTCTTACAAGGACATATATAAAGAAAAGATAGACTCATCTGCTCTATAATGGATTTGATCTTGTCCTCAAGCTGTACACTGCTAGTTACCAAGTGAAAAAAACATGAATCTCTCCAAGTAAAAGTATTAAATTCTCTGGCCTAAAAGAATACTTATGTAAGTTACACATGCACATGCACACATACAGATGCATGTGCACACACATAGGACTCATGAGGATTCTCTCATACCCTCATTCCCTCTGAATCCCTTGCATGGCAGTGTAAACCATAAAGAACTAGAGCTTTTAACTAAAGTTCATATATTTTGAAATCTTCTCTGCTAATGCTGCATTTTGGTTCTGAATCAGGCAGGATATGTAACTCTGGGGTGTATATGTAGAGTATCCTAGAGGCCCGACCTGGGAAAGCAGGCGAACCAGCCCAGACATTTTCCCAAACGTCATGATATTCATCTGAATGTTACTATGAGACCCCCTCATCCCCATGCCACAGCAACAATATTCCCCAAGAAAGAAAAAAGCAGAAACTGCCCTTTGCTCCATTTCAAATCATTCCTTAAAAAAAAATTACATTATCTAAATTAAATTCTAAAAAGGAAAATCACAGAATCCAAATGTAGCCCAACTATGTGACTTTATTTTTTTTGTTTTTCTTCCTTGCTTCCTTTTTTTTTACTTTAATTTTATTTTTTCAGTGTTCCAAGATTCATTGCCCATGCCCCACACCCAGTGCTCTATGCAAAAGGTGCCCTCAGTACCCACCAACAGACTCTCGCATCCCCCTACCCCTTCCCTCCAAGTCCCTCAGTTTGTTTCTGTGTCCAAAGTCTCTCATGTTTCGTTTCTCTCCCTGAATTACCCTACTTCCCATTTACTTTACTTCTCCTACTGTCTTCTATATTATCCCTTATGCACCACAAGTAAGTGAAACCATGTGATACTTGACTTTCTCTACTTGGCTTATTTCACTCAGCATAATCTCTTCCAAACCAGTCCATGTTGCTACAAAAGTTGGATATTCATCCTTTCTGATGGAGGCATAGTATTCCATTGTATATATGTACCACATCTTCTTTATCCATTTGTCTGTTGAAAGGCACCTTGGCTCTTTCCACAGTTTGGCGATTGTGGCAATTGCTGCTATGAACATTGGGGTACATATGGCCCTTCTTTTCACTACATCTGTATCTTTGGGGTAAATGCCCAGTAGTGCCATTGCAGGGTCATAGGGTAGCTCTATTTTTAATTTTTTAAGGAATCTCCACACTGTTTTCCAAAGCGGCTGCACCAACTTGCATTCCCACCAACAGTGCAAGAGAGTTCCCCTTTCTCCGAAGCCTCTCCAACACTTGTTGTTTCCTGACTTGTTAATTTTGGCCATTCTGACTGGTGTAAGGTGGTATCTCAGTGTGGTTTTGATTTGAATTTCCCTGATAGCTCCAACTATGTGACTTTAAATAAGTCAGACTCATAACCTCAATGAAAAAGTAACATCAGAATTTATGTCTTCCACTTGCAAGTTCATCATTCTCCCTATGGTGCTTCTTACCTTCTTAATTATGTCTTTGATACTTCATGAATCAGAACACAATTCATATTTTAAAAACACTGGAGTTGAATGTTAGTTACAGAGTACTTTCCATGTAAGAAGCATACACGTGATAAATAATCCATACCAGAGTCAAAGTGATACTTTTTAAAATATCTTAATTCACATAGCAAACATTTCCACACCATTTTGTATATACCAGGAACTATTCAAAGCATGTTACATATACTAATTATCTTGATCCTTACTTTAATCTCACATTGCAGGTGCCATAATCATCCCATTTTTCAGATAAGAAAGCAGAGACACAGAGAAAAAAGACATATTGAGATTGTTTAAAATAGTAGCCACAATGAGCGCCTGGGTGGCTCAGTGGGTTAAAGCCTCTGCCTTCTGCTCAGGTCATGATCTCAGGGTCCTGGGATCGAGGCCCACATAGGGCTCTCTGCTAGGCAGGGATCCTGCTTCCTCCTCTCTCTCTGCCTGCCTCTGTGCCTACTTGTGATCTCTCTCTCTATCAAACAAATAAATAAAATCTTTAAAAAAAAATAGTAGCCACAAAAGAAAACTCCCAATGACAAAAGCTAAAATCAGTGCACTCTGATATGAACAAAACAACTATGAACTAATAATTTCTGGTAATTTGTTAAAAAAAAATAGTTGATTGTAGTGAAAATAATTTCTGAAAAATAAACCAAAGGATTCTGTACAAAATAGTTATTAAAGAGTAAAATACATTTTATGAAGTTTGTTCTTCTATACCAGCTGGGGTGGGCTAAGTTAGTAAGGCTATGGTAACAGATGACAACTAATTAAAATTATTTCAATGATTTGAAGTTGGAAATTTTATTTTTTTATTCATGCTACATGTCTATCATAATCTGACAAAGATTTCTGCACTAATTGTCTTCTCTTGGGACTTTAATCATCTACAGTGCGGTTGGTTGAAGTGACAAGCATCATCTCTCCTATTTCATTGGCCATAGCAAGTTACATGGCCATGCCCACCCTCAAGCAGGTGGAGAAGTACCATTCCCCTATGTTCCCAGAAACAGTGGGG
The DNA here is from genome assembly GCA_004023965.1 of Spilogale gracilis. Taxonomy (NCBI): domain Eukaryota; kingdom Metazoa; phylum Chordata; class Mammalia; order Carnivora; family Mephitidae; genus Spilogale; species Spilogale gracilis. The sequence continues at coordinate 75,093 of PITA01006575.1, forward strand.
AATCACTTGTTAGTAAGCAAGTTTTCAGTCAAGATTCAACAGTATGTGGCTTCCAGATAAATACACAAAACAATACTTGGTTTACAAAAAAGATGGGGCAGTGGGAAATGGCTGTAGGATAGGCAACCAACATATCTGTCACCATCAATGCTACAGATAATAAGCATGACAGTAGTAGTCAACATTCATTACGAACTCACAAAATGCCCAGCATTGTACTTTTATTGTGCATTTATTATTTAATCCCCAACTCACACAAGGTAAGTGATCTTTTTTCTATTTTACAAAAGAGGTAACTGAGTAATAGAGAAGTAGGATAACTTTCTGAATTTTAGAGCTTGTAACTGTTGGAGTTAGGACAAGAATTTAGACAACCTGATAAATATTCCCCCTTAGAGCTACTCCTCTATAATGTTTCCCCTATTATGCTTCTCTTCTGAATAGCTCACAATTCAGAGTTCAGAGCACTTTATTTCTGGATATTTCAGGTTTTGCAAACAGTATTCATCAGTGGATCTTGTGTGCAAAATAGAACTTGACCCTGGTGGTTTAGCTATAACTGGAAAAGACAACTTCCACAAAATTTTCTCATAAAGCCTGTTGCCAAGATTGTTGAGAACAGCACATGCTTTTCCAGATTATGGTGATAAGAAGGTCATGTTGCTGAGACCTGCAAGTCTTCAAGAGGCAGCACATCTCTAGGAGAGGGATATTTTTGCTGGCCTCCACAAAAGCCTGTGCACTAGCTTATTGGTGCGGGGAGATGGCTGAGAGTACTGGCAAACCACACTGATGAGATTCATGCTTTGGAAGGGCCATCAGGAGGAAATAGTCAATAGATTGGCCCTAAATCTACTCAGTTTGCAGAGGGGTGCTGTGGAATAGTCTGGATATCACCATTCACTTGAATTCTAAAAGGGGAATAATTGAAGGAAAAAGGCATCTCTGCCTAAATGAGTTGTACTCAAATTTCTTACCCACACCGGAGAGTTTATATATCATACCAGGAAAATAAATGTCACTATTACAGTGTCTGGTATCTGCTGAGCTACAAATCTCTTCAAGAGGAGCTAACTGTAATGGGCCTGTAGACCATAACAATAATGACCTTCAATCATTATCCCCGCCACGGATCACACACACACAAATACACACACACACTACATATCTTTCTTATCTTGCCGCAGGTTCCTTCAAGTCCACTTGATCTCTTTTAACACTAGGTATGCCCATTGGATTGTAGGGTACAAAGACCTCTATGAAGAGGTCTTCAGAGCTATTAGCTCAGGTTATTTATCTTGCCAAAGCTGGTCTACTAATCAGCCCCATGATAACCAAAGGGCTTCTAATAGCTTCCAGTCTACCTTGGCTATACCCTCAAATCCAGAGTTAGGATGCACCAATTCCCTTTGCTTGGGAGGTGGGACTGAGGGGATACAAAGCAGGATTTGGATCTCTGATCAATTTTTACATCATCATACATTTTTTTAATTTGGCATAATCTCCATGCCTTGTTACCTTCAGGACTTTGGATTTTGATATCCAAAGCCACGCTTTTGAACTTTCAAGTAGTTTACTTCTTTCAAGAACTTGGTTTTCGAGACTTTTGCTTCTGCTATGAGTTTCAAAATCCATTTATCAGTCCATCTGACATTCCTTTTCTAAACTGTATACCTGTCCTCTCTCTCTGTGAGCAGTATACAAAGAAAATTATATTGTGGGGGGAAAGCAATAGAAAAGCTGCTCAGTGGAAGAGCAGAATAGTGGGGTCAAAAACTCAGTAATGTACCATAGAATATTACTTGTTGAATAAGCTTTCCAGAATGCTGAGTGTTTCATCCTATTTTGAGGTTAGTCTAATAAGCCTAATAGCTACATTTATGTAGCATTTATTCAGTGCCAGCACCTTAGATGACTTTATCATCTAATCACCACAAAACTCTATGAGTTGGAGCTTTTATCTCCTTTCATAGATAATAAAAGGGAGTCTTTGATACATGTATTAACTTAGCCAAGTTCACACAGGTAGTAGATGGTGCAGCCAGGCACTATATTAGATCCTGGATACACAAAAAATTAATGATACAAGGATGAATAATACAAAGATGAATGTACCATCTTTGTAGACATCAAACATTTCAAAAGATCCTTATAGCCCCTGTGGCCAGGACTGTTAGTAAGGTTTACATATACAGAAAAAGTATTTGACCAAGGATTACGGAAGACTTACTAAAGAAATTAACACCCGAGTTGATTTAAGAAAAATAATCAGGAAGCTCAGACAAATGCAAAGAATGGGAGAGGAAGGAAAGGAAAGGGTATTTCAGTCACAAGAAATAGCTTCAACAAAAGCTCAGAGACAAGCTGAAATAGAATGATTTGCTCCTCGCTAAGGACTATTTCCCCAGTTACGAACTACTGTGTATCAAGCCACCTGAAAACTTAGTGTCTTGTAACAGTAGTTATTTTGCTTATGAACTTGTATTTTGAATGGGGCTCTGGAAACACCTCATCTCTGCTCTGCCTGGCATCACTTGGACCAGATCAAAGAATGGGCTAGCATCAACTCAAAAACTCACTCTTATGTGAATTGATAACGGCAGTAGGCTGAGTCCTTAGCTGGGTCCATGAGCTGATAAACCTGTATCCCCAGCTTTTCCCTGTGGCTTGAGCTTTTTCACAACATGGTCACCAGGTTGCAAGAGTAAGAATCCTGAGAGACAGTAAAGAAGTTGGAAGCCACACCACATTTTTGACTGAGGCTCTTAAATCATGCAGTGTCATTTCTACCACATTATCTTTGTGAGGACAGCCACAAAGTGCCATGCAATTTCAAAGAGAGAAGCAAAGATCTCAATCCTTAAAGGGGGTATGACAAGATTTTGAAAAAGCATATGGAACCAGAAATATGGTTGTAATCTTTCTTAAAATATACAATCCAACACAACTCTAAACATAAAAGAACAATATAAAATGCAGATAGTCATCTCCAGTAACAATGCTCTTTCCTGATCTAATCACACCATTAGCTGTATGAAGTCATCAATTTACTCATTGCTTACAAGGAGGCGGTTACCAGCATAAAGTCAAGAAAATAATTTAAGTCATTCACAAGGCATCAACATGGTTACCCACACAATAGCCCAGGCACAGGGAAATCCCGTCTTCAGTATACAAAATGTTTGTTGTGTTACCTTGGCCACATGGTAAAAATTTATTCACGAAATATGTGCAAGGACGTTGCTAAAAATTATATCCAAAGGTTTGAATTTCATTCTTGCAATTGAAAGAACATCTCAAGTTATTTTTTTTTCTAGGTTGCTGCAGAAGCCTCTACTTCTCTAGGCAATAATCTGTAAGCCTTGACCAAGAATCCCTAATGATTTTTCAGAATCATTTCAGGAAAGGTCTTCTTGTTTGTGGAAATGCTCTCAGAATGGCTTGGATGGTTTTAGCTTCATCTCACTTACTGGATACATCAATCATAGCTCCATGTCATTTAATTTTAACAGCCAGATTTTAAGACGTTATTGTTTCCATGTCCTAATGTCCTATAAGGCCCAGAGCGCAGGTGGCTGCATAATGAAATATAACTTGGAATAAACCTAAAAGGAACAGGGTCCTCTTATCTAGAAAAATTTAACTCTGTGTTTTCAGCTTCTTAAGCACCTCACCTTCTCCTTTGATGGGATCAGCACAGAGACAGAGTGGAGAAACAAGGATTTCTATTGTCTCTCACAGATAAGAATCAAATAATGGTGAGCAAATGCAGACAGGGACCCTGCAACCAAGGAATTTACATTTTGGGAAGAAGGGCAAATGTTAATCAAATAGTCACAGAAAAAGGAATGTGACTGAGAAGGGGACAATGCTATTAAGAAAAAGCACCTATGAAAGCTTATTATAAAGAAGCTGGCCCAGGAAGACCTCCCTGCAGAAGTGACTGTTAAGCTGCCGCTGAAGAATGAGTATGATAACCTGAAGGCAGGAGTGAGGGGGCAAACGCGCACGGAGGGAGAACTCCAGACAGAACAAATGAGCAGGACGCAGCAGGGTGAACTCCAGGAAGTGGCAGGACAGAAGGCCCAGCACACAGGATGCTTTGGAGCTGTGAGACCACGTGAGGCTGGAGGACCCTTTGTCCTGAGAACAATGAGAGGCCATTAACAAGTTTTAAGCCTCAATATTTTTAAGCCCATTACAACCAGGATCACGTAATTGTCAACTAGAGAAAACCAAGGGAGGGTAGTGCCGTTGTTGAGGTACCCGTACATGTTGGCTGCCATAGCTTGGCACTCGGATACTACCGCTGCTGTCTGCTTTGTTTAGCAATACCTGTTCCTGCCTTCAACTCCTCTCCCAGGCGCTTCCAACCTCCACACCACCACGTGGCAAGCCAGCTCCTCCCCGGCTGTGACTGCCGCGTCCTCCGTGGTGCGAAAGCGGGCGCCACCGGAAACGACGATACCCTGCGGCAGGACCCGGATGTAGAGGGCGCAAACCTCTGGGGGAAGAACCCAGACTTCCGCCATTACGGCGAGGACCGTGTTTGTGGACTTCTGGAGCACACTGGGCGTTGTCGTCCTCGACTCCTTCATCATCTTGGTCCTTGGCAGCACCTTTCCAGCTTATGTGCTTGAAAAAGGATGCAGGAATGGGGCCGCTAGGAGGCTGAGAGGCTTGTGAGATACCAGGAGGCCCATGGCCTCCAGATCGTGGATTCCAACTGCTTGAATGAACCCCAGCAAGATCCAGCTGCGGGACAGAAGACGAGGCCTGACCCTGGTGAAGCGCCATGCTACGTCCCCCAGTCTATGCTCGCCTCCGCCCTCCTCAGAGCATCTCGTTAAAGGGACCGAAAGTCTGAAAGGTTTGTTTTCCACGTTCTCAGAACTTTATAATGTGGAATTGGGCAAAAGAGAAAATCTGTGAAACAGTCAGCCACCTGTTTTAGGAGAGTCTTTCCTTGGACAGTGCTCCCACGGAAATGAAGGCAGATCTTTGATGTTTTTAAAGAGGACCTGACTGGCTGAACATCTCTAAGAGCAAATTCAGATGATTTTGTAAATAATCAGCCAGAGGAAGGCAAGTCTCTGGAGATGAGACCAGATCAGAAACAGAAGCCCCAACTCTATACGAAGACAAGCAGGTACCCATTTTATGTTGGGGCGAGAATGAGGGTGATAGCTGTATTCCCAGATAAAGTTTTGGTGGGAGGGGAACCTTAACAACTGACAACGGGACCAGGTTAAAGTAATTACACAGCAAAGGAGGCTCAAATATTGGTTTACAAGGGACTGAGCTGTTGTGATTCTCCCTGACCCTAACACCCAGACAGTTAATCTTCCTACAGTGAAATATTTTTCACATCACTCTTCTGCTCAAGCACTTTTAGAGGCAAATTCAGGAGGGAGGGTAAATTACAGTGCTCCTCTTTGTTATTTTTGGTCCTCTGCAATCTGTCTCCTCCACAGCCAACTCCCACTCTTCCCCAATGAATCTTCCACTTCACCCCACCTCTATATTTATTTCCACCTCCATGCTTGTGCTCATGTCATTCCTCCTCCTTGGAATGATCTTCTTACATAGGCCACCTCTTGTTCATCTGTTAGAACATCACCCAAGTCCCAAGTCTATGAAACCTCCATGGCCACACCTGTTTACATTTATTTCTTTGAGATTTTATAGCTCTTGCTGCCTCCACCCTGCATATTTGCAACTAATCACAAGTGAATGCCAATTTTGTAATACTCTCTACTTGCATAGGTTTGTCTTGTCTTTTCTAAGGAAAACACAAGTCCCTTGTCAGGAGCTGTGTGTTTGATCTCTTTTATATCTCTAATAACTTAGTCGAAGGGTAGACTTAAGGGAAGAACAGAGGCAGTCAACAAACTACTCTTAAAAAACTTGAAGTCACCCAATGGGAAATTCTATTTCATAAGCAACAGTGACATCTAGTGGTTAGAAAGTTGCATGGCTTCTTCTGACTCTAGTAGTTGAACAAAACATTTATGAAGAAAATGTTGCAGTTTATTTAATGAATCCAAATTATTCCCATCATTTATGCTTTCTTATGAAGGAATTTTAAATACATGTTTATTTTCTCTGCCTTCCCAGTGCTTTCCCCTATACCTCTGTGACCCAGTGTCCCACAAACTGCTGGTAAGAGGTCCCTGCGTGTGCTTCCTACAAACCACAACTTCCCTTTCCCGTAGGAAGACGAGGAAGCTTTCATGGCGATTATGTGATCTTTAATTCTCTGCTTCCTGTTAAGATGGATGTTTACGTGCATAAATATTTATTTTGGAAATGAAATATGTAATTGAGGAAGAAACTTGAGATGATAAATATGATAGCCTGAGTAGAAACTCATCTCAAAGCCAAATGGAAGAAAGGCAGGGTGGAAAAGGAAAGCTTGTGGACTTTGGCTTCTGAGGAACTTGGGATAAGATGTCAGTTCTTCCCACCAAAGTCACAGTAGTTACGTCAGACTAACATCCTTGGGACTCAATTTCCTCATCCCAGGCAATGAGCATGACCTATACCATGTCACACTGCTTTGGAGAGGATTAGAATCATGTACAATAAATAATTCTGATCTAGGGTCCCCTAGTGGCTCAGTCAGTTAAGCATTGAGTCTTGATTTTGGCTCAGGTCATGATCTCAGGGGCCCTGCTCGTCTGGGAGTCCACTTGAGGATTCTCTCTCCCTCTGCCCCTCCCCCATTCGTGCTTGTTTGCACATGTGTGCATTTGTTCTCTCTCGTTCCCTCTCAAATGACTAAATCTTTAAAAAATACATCTTTCTGGTCCAGAATAGGTTGTCAATAAATGATAGTTACTGTTTTATTTACATTTTACTAAGAATATTGTCCTCATGTTTCCAACTTGATATTTAAAAAAAAAAGTCCTGGTTTTATTTTGAATTGTCAATAACTATCATTCTGACTATAATTACCTCATCTATCTTAGTTTCAGATGCTTAAACTGAAAAATAATGTATTTGGGGAAAATAAGTTTCTGAAAATGAAATAGGAATTCTAATCTACCATAGACATCAAAATTTGAATGGTAATGAAAGGTTTAAAAGAACTAGAATGGACTGAAATTGTTTTTATACAAGGAACTTGAAAATTTTTAATTCAAGTTATAAATTGTAAAGATAATCTGGATTTGTGGAGGGAGAAAAAAAGCTCTAGGAATAAATATGTAAACCAATTTATCACCAAAAAAATACTGTGAAATACTGATTTGTGTGGCCCTCCTGTGGGCAGAATGTGAATCACAATTATCCTTTTAAACTGTATATATTTTGTTAGAAAACATCACTTGAGTAATTCTCCGTTTTAGCTGAAGTCTGAAGTAAAAGGCAAGAGCTTGTTTCAAAAGTTAACCTTTTTTGCCTATTATTTGGAACTTGTACAGACCTTTTTTCACATAAAGAATGTTATGTACCAGGGTTTATTTCCCAGTCAGTCCCACAGATTACTACCACAGTTAGGCCTCAACTATATAACTCCAGAAACAGTACTAGCCCAAGTAACAACAGTGGGCAGTGATGTTTCTTTGGGAATGAAAGAATTTCTGGGATGGAAGAAATTTGAGGTCTGTATTCTAAATTCTACTTGAGTATACCAAAAACACACCTCTCCCCCAGTTTCAGCTCTAGCAATGGGAACACATAATCGCTTCCCCATCTAGGAAAGATGCAGCTGTCTTTTCCTATCGGGTATTATACAAATAGCAAGGCATGAGCAGAAGACCTGAGTTCTAATTCTCATTCTTCCATCTGTTACAGAGAGGGAGTGGGAGGTCCGTGGTAGTCATTGCAAAATCTTAGGGGGTTAATCGAGGTCTGTTTTGTGCCCAAATCAGCAACCATTGCAGGTTGGCTACAGCTCTGTTTCAAGTCTATTCTGTGATGCAGGCTGAAGTAGCAGCCACTAACAGACATGTTAGTCTGGTAGCAGAGGAAAAAAGTAAATTGACAACTGAGATGGCTCAAAGTTTCTTCTTGGAAGAGGCACAGGCCTCTTCCACTCACATTTCTCAAAGCAAGTTATAGGACCAAGGCTGATGTCAGTGAAACAGTAAATGTCCCCCTCTGTACTTCTCTGGAGAGGCTCCAGAAGAGGACATAGTAGGGAGTAACAGCCAATATTTTGAACAAATAATGAAATATACCCCCTTTGTGAACATAAACAGACCACTATGATCTCCTTGTCCTATAAGACTCATTCTGAAAACTGGAGATAATAATTTTCTCCAGACAAAGCTCATGATTACAGTAAACATCAAGACTGTTGTTATGTATGTGTGTGTATGTGTATGTGTATATGTATATACATGTTAATACATACGTATTGTTACATTCTTTCCCAGAGATTGTCCAGTAGATCTCATGTGGAACACTGTGGTCTATTTTTTTCATGCTCCAGTATTGAGAAGAATTGTGGTGTAATGTTCTGATCAGTCGTCTCCAAACCCAGCCACACCTCTTAGAAATCTGCAGCACTATTAGAAAATACACATTTCTGGGCCTTATGCTAAAAATTCTGATTCAGTAGAGCTCAGATGGAGTTCCAGATTCTGTATTTTTAAAAGCTCCCCAGAAGGTCTGATATAAGACTAGACAGGGAACGCTTGAGTTGTAGGATCCTTTTTAGCAACAAAATTCTGCAACCTATAGTCCATAACTTCCCTTTTTATTCAGGGAGAGGCAATTTTTGTTGTATTGTTTATGTAACTTTGTTTAAACTTTATTATTTGTATCTCAATCTAATACAAATTTCATTGGTTGATTTTAACCAGGCAAAAAGAACAGGTATTGATTTGCTCATAAGAAGGCATGATGAAAGTTTGCTCAGTAGGAGAAAGAGATATGTGACAGAAAAGTAAAGGGAAAGATGCTTAAAGTGAACATTATAATACTGACACAGAAAATTGTGATGATTAGGGCTCCCATTTATTCTGTAATCACAGGCACTGGCTTAACATACAATATTCTCTATGAAGCCTTAGGATTTGCCTCATGAGATAGAAAATATACCCATCTTTTTTTTTTTTTAAAGATTTTATTTATTTGACAGTGAGAAACACAGTGAGAGAGGGAACACAAGCAGGGGGAGCAAGAGAGGGAGAAGCAGGCTTCCCGCCGAGCAGGGAGCCCGATGTGGGACTCGATCCCGGGTCTCCGGGATCATGACCTGAGCCGAAGGCAGTCGCTTAACCAACTGAGCCACACAGGCGTCCCGAAAATATACCTATCTTAATCTGGGTGCCAGAATAGTAAAGTCACCCAGACTACAAGTGGTAAAGCAGCATTCACAGTCAAGTTTGTCTAACTTTGAAGTGCAAGATTTTAGCCACAGCACTACCCAGATGACAGTGTCTGAAAACCTTCCAGGAAATTCCATCAGAGCCCACCAAAGAAAAGGGAAAAGGTCAATAGTAACAGGGGTGTCAAGAAAGCAATGGTGTCCCCCCCCTCATTGCTGTGTCCCAGATGTGTTTCGTCTACTTGCAGACCATCCTCTCTGTTGTTGTCACTGTGAAGACAACACTCAGCATGACTACAATGTAGCCATACTTTATCATTTACTGAGTGTTTTCACAGTTATTTCATTTACTCTCATCAGAAACAGCATTCAAGAATTGCAGAAACCAAGGATCATAAAGCTTGAGGTGATTTGTCTAAATCAGGTTTCCAAACGTAAATATTATTGGACTGGATAATATTTATTCTGGGGCTCTGTCCTGTGCATTGCATGAGAGTTGTAGATTCTACCCACTTGATACATCACCACCCCCAATTCTAAGAACCAAAAATGTCTCCAGACATTACCAAATATCCCCTGGAAGACAAAAGTATGCCTGGTTCAGAATTACTGGCCTAAAGTGATGCAGCAAACCGATAGAAAGTACTCTCTGACCCACATCATGTGGCTACAAACTAATGCACATTCCATTGCATCCCCCAAACCTCCCTAGAAACATAAAATTTTGAAGCCTAAAGGTTTTAGTGACATCCAGGAGACTCCTTTATTTTACCAGTGAGCAAGCTAAAGCATAAAGGTGTGAGGTGACTATCACAATTTTGTGGCTCAAAGCCATTTAAAAATAAGTTTAACATTGCTGAAATTCCTCTGAAGTCATATTACTGATACACGTCGTATGATGAGAGCACATCTTGTCCTGTGGCCACATCCGTTAGCCATCACATATCTCACAAGAGTGCATCTGTCCTGCCAATCTTTAGATCATACATCTTCTTCACCCTCTATGCCACACTTTCCTTAGAGTCTAGCAGTGCTGATTGAATTATCAAATTAGAACAGTGAGTTGATGTTATAGATGCCCATGGATGAGCTTTTTTCCTCCCATGGATGAGCATTTCTGACCTAACATTTCTTTTTAATCAACTGATAAGCAGACCATTTAATAGCAAACAAAACAAACAAACAAACAAAAAAACTAGCTAAATAACCTTTCTTTACAAAATCCAGGGACCTCTATCAGGTAAAAGAGTGTTTTCAGAATGGGGAGGTCAGGGTCCTCCCCAGAGAGAGAACTTTTCTTTGGAATAGCAGACTCATCCAAGAGATATTATCCTGTCCCCCACTGCCATTGCCAGGCTTAGAGAAAGCCTCCAGCGGAAGGTCATCTAGCCACTCCATTTCCCCTGATCATCTTAGCCCTTTGCTAAGATGAAGGAAACTATTTGTTCTTACCATCTTAACATCTAATACTAGCCTTAAGCAACTTGAAGAAAAATATTCTTCTTGATTTATTCTGAACTCAGTAAGTAACACAAAGTATGTGGCCAATAAATATTTATTAGACAACTTAAAAAGGAAAATCAGGGCTTCCTGATTGACTTTCATAATCCCAATGTCCACCAAGAAGGATTTTGTTTCCCCATCAACTTTCAGAATTCTGCCTCTCTATCCTCACCCAGGAGAACCTTAAAGAGAAAGCATCCTAATCCAGGGTGCACTTTGAGGTTTCTAGCATATGTGCTTTGGCCAGCCAGAGTTTTGCATCTTCTGAAGGGTGAGATTTAAGCATAATTCTGGTCCCTGAGTTTGACTGTGCCTGAAGCTGGCAAACTCCCAAGACTTTTCGTTTACCTACGTGTTGAATTTCTGTCACTTGTAATCTAAAGAATCCTAATTAATATACTTCACTCAGGAATAATCAGTTTTGTTGTTGTTCTTATTGTTTAATACATAAAATTTGAAGAAGAAACCAAGTAGGTAACCCAGTTCAGACAGACAATTTATGCCATACCACTGTTGCTCTTCATGCTGAGGCCTTTCTGTCACCTACAGAAGTTTCTATGGTACTAGAAGCCTGTCTTCTAAGATATATAAAATCTGTCATAGGTGTTCTAGTACAATAAAAGGAAAACCACCTTTCTGGCCAGATGAGGACATTTGGAAAATATGGTAATGTTGTAATCAAAGAGCCTTCCTTTGTAAACCTTCTCTGACTCCTCCCTTCTGTCTCTTTTGTCTAATATCCTGATCATTTCTACTCCACATCTGGGCCCTTTACCCAGCTCCACTTTTCTCAAGTGTTCTTCAAACATTATAAGCTCTATATCCCTTTCATCAAGAAGCCAATGGAGTCTTAGCTAATGTCCTGCCTCCATGCCAATAGTAGCTACTGTTGAGATGTGGCAGTTTCTCAGATTTATAAGTTTTCTCAGGTCTACTCCAACCCTCATTATGATATTCAGGTGTTTGGTGTTACAAGGAGGAAAACTAATTAGTACGTCTCTTTGGCCACACACAGAATTTCAGAACAGATGGACTTGAAGGCCAAATACTGCTGTAGAGTTTACTTTTTTTCTTGCTCTAAATTTAAAATCATGAAACTGTTTATTAAGAATTTAAATCTAGGGGCACCTGGGTGGCTCAGTTGGTTAAGTGACTGCCTTCAGCTCAGGTCATGATCCTGGAGACCCTGGATTGAGCCCCACATCGGGCTACCTGCTTGGTGGGAAGCCTGCTTCTCCCTTTCTCGCTCCCCCTGCTTGTGTTCCCTCTCTGGCTGTGTTTCTCTCTGTCAGATAAATAAAATCTTAAAAAAAAAAAAGGAATTTAAATCTAGGGTTTAAATTTAAATCTAAGTTTTAAAAAGTGCCCTTTTACTCTTTGAGAAGTGATAGAACATTAACACATGACCTCAGAATAGAGTTAGTATGTAGGAACCACCCACCCACGCATCTACAAGTACATCTAACATTTGAATTCAGAAATTTGTCCAGTTTTACAGCAACAGCTTAAGAACTTACCTGTGTCAGGTATTTTTTTTTTCATATTTTCTGATGTTGTGACATCTTGGCGCCTTGCTGACCCTGGAGGGGCTGCCCCTCCCAGAGTAGCTAATTTCTAGAGATAGCAAACAATTCATCCTAGAATACTCCTTCCATACGTAAACCAATCCAGACCCCATACCCTCAAACATCTCCGTTATTAGGCTTTCGCATGGTGAATTGACTTGTAAATTAAAAATGATTTCAAAATCCTTTATAAATCTCAGAGAGCAAAAGCATTGCTTCTAACAACTTGCCTAATTGTTCATTTAGATCGTATAATTTAATTTTATAATTTATTTACAGAAGGAGCTATCAACAAGCACGTGGCCCCCACATATGACTAGCTCGTGTTTCTTTGCCTGGAAGAAATTAACCTTTTGATCACTTACACTTTTTCTTTTAGCTGATGTTTAAATGAGAATGGAGTTGATGGCCTATTGGTAGATAAAAATGCATTTATGAGTGCCTTGCTGTCTGGCTGGGATATTATACACACCAGAGCCACATTAATCTTTTATAATTCATACTATGTAAAAATTCACATTTTGAAATAAAAACATCTGTGTCCTTGAGAAGTTTGTTTCCTTCATTTAAAAGAGAAACTTTAGGGGCGCCTGGGTGGCTCAGTTGGTTAAGCGACTGCCTTCGGCTCAGGTCATGATCCCAGAGACCAGGGATCGAGTCCCACATCGGGCTCCCTGCTCGGCGGGAAGCCTGCTTCTCCCTCTCTCACTCCCCCTGCTTGTGTTCCCTCTCTGGCTGTGTTTCTCTCTGTCAAATAAATAAAACCTTTAAAAATAAATAAATAAATAAATAAATAAATAAATAAATAAATAAATAAAAATAAAAGAGAAACTTTATAAAAATTCTATGTATAAAACAACCAAGGATAGAGCTTGGGTGCTCATAACTTTATGCAATGGATCTCAAACTTAAATTTGCATTAAATCACTTGTAGAGCTTGTTAAAAAATGTTTTCATGGTTTATACTCTAGAGATTCTGATGCAATAATCTGAACAGAGGTTTAAGAATCTGCATTTTTATCAGGAAGTCTGCATCCTGATACAGGTGTTCCAAGAATCACAGTTTAATAATCCCAGAGAAACCAGTAGCCTATATTACCTCCTTCTAAAGACCCATTGTTGAGCCAAGTCTGTAACCAGCCTTCAGCTTTGGGGCATAAGTTATTTTTTAGTAGCATCTTGTCTCCATATGTTAGGCTGATAATATTGTTATGTACAGAAAAATATATTTGTATATCTAGATACAGATATATCATTAATAGCCCCTCTTCAGATCCAGACATAAATAGATAAAACTCCAAGTCAGTCACTAAATGTCTATCCAACTCAAGGCAGGTTAAACACTTTGAATCTCAGTTTCCTCATCTTTAAAATGGGATTACAATGCTGCTTCATAGAATTATAATGAGGATTGAATGAGTAAATGTATATACAACAAAGAGTAAAGGGGTCAGTAAATAGTAGATATTACCTATTAAAGGATAGGAGCAAAGGCAGCATGACCCAGTGATGTCTTACCTTTGTAAAGAAATTACTTTATGGTTTCCAGGGCTCTTTGACACACATCATGTCATTACACTCACACAAAATGTATGTGAAATAGAGGGTATAGGATTTTGTTCCAATTTACAAGTGAGATTCAACTTCAGTCTGTTATCATGAGCATTTGCTCACAGACTTAGTGGAGGAAAAATATGAGCCCAAAATAACTGAAAGCATAAAGGGTAGGAGTTTCTTTTGCCTTTTGAAATCAAGAAATTAGTGTAACCCAGAATTCCCCTGTAAACTTCAGAGCTGCTAATGAGTTTCAAATTTATAGAATGGCAGAGCAGAGTAACTCGGTGTTTATGAGCTTAGGTTTTAGAGTAGACAAATTTGGTTCCACCACTTTAATAGTTGTGTTGGGGTACTTGGGTGGCTCAGTCATTTAAGTGTCCAACTTTTGATTTTTGGCTCAGGTCATGATCTCAGGTTTGTGGGATCGAGACCCACATGAGGCTCTGAGCTCAGCTGTGAGTCTGCTTTGCTTGCTTTCCCTCTACCCCTCCCCCTGCTGGTGCACTCTCTATATCTCTCTCAAGTAAATAAATTTTTAAAAATCTTTCTAAAAAATGGTTGTGTTAACAATATTATTTAAGTCTTGTAAGCTTAAGTTTCCTCTTGTAAAAACAAGGTTGTAAAATAAAATGACTAAGATCATTTGCATAATAGTAGTAATATCTAATATTTATTGAAGCTTCCATAAAGTACTCTTCACAGTGCAAAGCAGAGTAATGCTCAAAACAGAGATGGTATATAACCCACCCACTCATGCAAGCTACAAGTACTACTGAGATTTGGGAGCTCTTATTACTATTGCCAACTCAAAGAGTGAAACAATGAATTTTTTCCAATGTGAAGAGATAGCTAACGGACAAATGATTAGTCTCCATTATAAGTACTTAATTTTTTAAGTTACAGAGTAAACATGAAGAGACTATGTTGATAAGCACAGATCACAAAATGACTTCATGGCAAGGTCGGATTTCTGTCCTGTGCAAGACTTTGTTTCTTCTCTAGAGATAGCTATGATCCTTCCATTTTACTCCAAAGAAAGAATTTCACTTGGGGAATTCCCTTATAGAGTTCCATGGTCTTATGCCACATGCTCTTAGTCTGGAAAATTACTTTGTAGTCTTCTGTTTTATATTCTGCGTTTCTGTTTAAGTTGGAATTTTTGCTGAATTAAAAGCCCACACAGTTCTTACAGGTTCCAATTTGGCACCAACCCTAAATCTTTTGTGGCTTTGAGTTAGTCTTGGCAGAACACTACTAGAGTAGGAGGATTTTTAATGGGTTTCTTTAAAGAGTCACTTTAAAGTGTTCATTTAGGCTCAGACCAAAGTAAACTGACCGCTCTATTCCCATGAATTTTAGAGGGCAAAGGGCTAGAATTCAGGGGAAAATGTAAGCAAACCTACTGAGAATTTAGTTGATACTCTGGTTTGATACAATAAAACAGAAGCAAGACCACGGTATCATTAAAAGAAACTTTCTCACAAAGGCCTTTGTTTTTTCAACTTTCAACTATGTTATGCCCCCATAATATTTGAGGTGTTTTGAATATATACATATACATGTACACATAAGTACACATATATTTTTATGCCAATGCCAAAAGTTGAGTGATAAAAATTGATACTTTGCCAAAAATCGTAACATGAATTTCCAGTATAAAAGAATAACTCTAAAATTTTTACTGAAAATGGTAGTAAAAATTTTAAAGTCATGATAGTGAATGCTGCAATAAACGTGACAGTGAAGAGCCATAATTTTCCACTGTCCACTAATATGTTCTACAGTGACTACACAGCATATTTATCCTACTACATAGATATTTATCTGAGATAAGTAAAAGGCAAAAATATTTTCTCACAAGAGTATTTTCTCCATAGTCCTTATATTATTTATTATGTCTGAAAACTATATGATTTTGGAATTTTTCATCCTCAGAAATATTTGCAATGACAAACTGATATTCTGCTTTTAATTCTTGCTCATAAGTTGTGAAGAATTTCCAGTGAGACTTTTTCTTGAGAGAACTCACATTTTAAATATAGTTAAAAGGTTAAAAATTAAATATGTCTTATAATGATAACATTGTTTAATGTTATAATAAATGTTAGTATCTAATGATTCTATAAAGATTAAAAGAATAATACTTCATTTCTATTGTATTCTATCTTTTGAATCATGTAGTAACTATTTTTCACAATCTTAAATATATCTAGCTAAAGTACCTTTTCTACTATTAACACCTTAATCGAATTTATTTTAACTGCTTTTTTATTGAAAAATAATTGACATATAGCATAGTGTAAATTTAAGGTGTTGATCTGATACATTTATATACTGCAGTATGATTACCACTATAGCATTTATGCCTGCATCATATCACAAAATGATAATTTCATTTTGTGTTGAGAACATTTAAGATCTAGTCTCTTAAGTTTAATAACTCCCAACTTGTTATATTTGCTTATTAAATATTTACTATAATCATAAAAAAAGCTAATTATCCCTTTTGGGCTTCAAATAAAGTGATTTTAGTAAATAAAAATAAAATCTCAGCAACTTTGAAGTATGTATTACATACAGTATTGTTGACTGTAATAACGCTATGCATTAAACTTCATCTTCTAGCTGCAAGTTTGTACCCTTTGACCAACATCTCACTGATTCTCCTATCTTCCACCCACTGGGAACAACTATTCTGTTCTCTTTCTATGAGTTTGGCTTCTTTAGATTCCATATGTTAGTGAGACTATGTAGTATTTGTCTGTCTTTCTCACTTAGCGTAATGCCCTCAAGGTCCATCCATGTTGTCTCAAATGGCAGGATTTCATTCTTTATCATGGTTGAATAATATTCCATTGTATACATTTACCACTTCTTCTTTATGGAGACTTAAATTGTCTCCATGTCTTGGCTATTGTGTGTAATGCTGCAATAAACATGGGATTACAGATATCTTTTCAATATACTGTTTTTGTTTCCTCTGAATATATCCAGAAATGGAATTACTGGATGATATGGTAGTTCTGTTTTTAATAATTTTAGGAAATTTCATAATGTTTTCCTAGTGACTGAACCAGTTTTCCATTCCCACCCTTGTCTTGTTCCTGACCTTAGAGGAAAATCTTTTGAACTGTTACCATTGAGTATGATGTTAGCTCTGGGCTTAATTTACATGGATTTTATTATGTTGAAGTAATTCCTCTGTACCCAATTTGTTGAGAACTTTATTTTAAAAAAGGCTGAATTTTGTCTGATGCTTTTTCTATTGTTTGTCACCGAGCTGATCATATTATTTTTATCATTTGTTCTATTAATGGGATGTTTCCCATTTATTGATTGGAATATATTGAACCATTCTTGCATTCTATGCTTTGATCCCACCTGATCATGGTATATGATGCTTTTAATGTGCTATTGAATTTAGCTTGCTAGTATTTTATTGAGAATTTTTGCATCTCTATTCAAAATAGTTATTAACCTATAGTTTTATTTCTTGTAGTATCCTCATCTAGGTATCAGGGTAATGCTGTCCTGTAAAATGAGTTTGGAAGTGTTCCTCCTGTTCAGTTCTTTGAAATACTTTGAGAGGGATTGGTGTTAATTCTTCTTAAGTGGTCAAATTTACAGGGAAACCATCTGGTCTTGGGCCTTTTTTTGTTGGGAAATTTTTTATTATTGATTTAATCCCTGTGCTCATTATTCAAATAGATTATATAGATAAAGAACTAATGACATCTTTTTAATGATTTGCTGGCAGTGTTGTAGTTCCTTTGTTCCTTCCTTCCTCTCTTGCTGTCTTCTTTTGTGAATTAATGATTTTTTGTAGTAGTGTACTTTGTCTTCTCTTTATCTCTTTTTAAAGATTTTATTTATGTATTTTAGAGGCAGAGAGAGTGTGCACGTAAGTGGGGAGGGGTGGGGAAGAAGAGGGAGATAGAATCTGAAGCAGACTCTGTGCTAGGCACAGAGCTCACTGTGGGACTCAATCTCACCACCACAAGATCAGGACCTGAGCTATAACCAAGAGTTGGACACTTAACCAACTGAGCCACCCAGATGCCCCACCTTCTCTTTATCTTTTCTAAGTCTTTGCTTTGTTGTTACTGTGAGTTCCAGTTAGGGAGAATCAACATAAAACATATTATGGATTTAACAGTCTGTTTTACACTGATGACAGTTTTGATCCCATTCAAAAATTCCTTTCCCCAACATTTTATTTTAGTGTCATAATTTACCTCTTTTTATATTGTATATCCAATAATTAATTATTATAGCTCTAATTTTTTTTACTAATTGTGACCTTAAATTTTAGGGGTAAAGGGCTAAATGATTAGCACGTCATCACATTATAGTATTGGTGTATTCTGAATTCGACTATATACTTATTTTATCAGTGTGTTTTATATTCTTACATTACTTTTATATATTTGGATCCTTTCATTTCAGCTTTAAGAACTGTCAGCATTCCTTGTAAGGTGGCTCTAGTAATGAAAACTTCCCTCAGCTTTTGTTTGCCTAAGAAAGGCTAACTCTCCTTCATTTCTGAAGAACACCTTTGCTAGCTCAAGTATTCTTGGTTGGCAGATTGTTTTTTATTCCAGTGCTTTGAATATATCATCACGCTCTTCTGACCTGCAAGATTTCTGCTGAGAAATCCACTGATAGCCTTATGGGGTTACCATGTATGTGAAGAATTTGACCTTCCTAACTGCATGAACTTTGATGTCTTCCCTAGTTTTGGGAAGTTCTCAGTCATTCTTTAAAACAGCTGTCTGTCCTTTTTTTCCTCTCTTTTCCTTCAAAGCCTACAATAAGTCCTATGTTCTTTCTCTTAATAGTACCCTATTGTCCATATAGGCTTTCCTCATTCTTTTTCATTTTTTCCCCTTTATTCTCCTCTGACTGGTAATTTCAAATGCCTTGTCATCTACTTCATAGATTCTCTGTACTGCTTCCTCCAGTGGTCTGTTGATGATACTGCATTTTTTATTTTAATATCTGTATTCTTCAGCTCCAGACTCTGTTGTTTGTTTGTTTTTTTTTTTTTTGTATCTCTGTTGTACTTTTCGCTTTGTTCATGTATTTTTTCCTGATTTTATTGAATTGTCTTTCTATTTTCTAATAATAGCTCACTGAACTTCCTTAAAACAACTATTTTGAATTCTTAATCAGGCAAATTGCAGATCTCCATTTCTTTGGGAAATGGAAATCATTGTGTTCCTTTGGTGGTGTCATGTTTCCTTCTTTTTTCATGCTCCTTAAAGTCTTGTAATACTGTCTTTGCATTTAAAGAAGCAGTCACCGCCTCCTGTCTACTGACCTGCTTTGGGTTAAAAAATACCTCCATCAGCAGTGTTAGGGATTCTGAGGC
Source organism: Spilogale gracilis (assembly GCA_004023965.1). Classification (NCBI taxonomy): domain Eukaryota; kingdom Metazoa; phylum Chordata; class Mammalia; order Carnivora; family Mephitidae; genus Spilogale; species Spilogale gracilis. The sequence goes on from PITA01006575.1 coordinate 94,366, forward strand.
ATTCTCAGGATTTTTCTATGGATATACATGCTCCCTGTTTCTTGTTCACTTGGTAATTCTTAAGATCATATGCCTTGTCTTGATCTTTCAAAGCCAAGCCAGGTGCTGACAGCTTGTTTGCTTTTTTCCCCTTGAATGCTGCTCAATTTTGTTTGTAATCTCCCAGCTCCATAGAATCAGGCAAATTTTTTATGCGTGTGTGTGTATGCTCATTAGCTATCTGCACAGGCTTACTTCCACAAGCCCCAGTGGTTAGGGGCAGGGTGGATGAGCATACAGAATGTTGGGGTGTCCATGGGCCAACTTGAGGGGGTGCTGCAGGCAAGATGTCCCCACTCATGAGTTTGCTTCCTGCGATGTAGTTAGTAGGATCTGTATTCCTTTGTATGTTCCATTCCAATCCCTGGCTGCTCTTGTCCAAGCCACTCCCTGCCCTGCAGTCAAATAGCATGCATTAATATTGTGGATAGAGCAAAAAAGGAATAGGTATCTTTTTTTTAACTTTTTTTCCATAACCCAGCCACCCTATCACTCCCCCCAACCCCCCCAAGAACCCTGAGTTTGTTCCCTGAGATTAAGAGTCTCATAGTTTGTCTCCCTCCCATCTTGTTTCGTTTTTTCCCTCTCTATCCCCCACAACTCCCCGCCCTGCCTCTCAAATTACTCATATCAGAGAAATCATATGATAATTGTCTTTCTCTGATTGACTTATTTTGCTCAGCATAATACCCTCCAGTTCCATCCACATTGTTGCAAATGGCAGGATTTCATTCTTTTTGATGGCTGCATAGTATTCCAGTGTGTGTGTGTGTGTGTGTGTGTGTGTGTGTGTGTGTGTGTGTATACACCACTCTTCTTTATCCATTCATCTGTTGATGGACATCTAGATTCTTTCCATAGTTTGGCTATTGTGGACATTGCTGCTATAAACATTTGGGTGCAAGTGCCTCTTCAGATCATTACATTTGTATCTTTAGGGTAAATACCCAGTAGTGCCATTGTTAGGTCATAGGGTAGCTCTATTTTTAACTGTTTTCCAGAGTGATTGCACCTGCTTACATTTCCACCGACAGCATAGGAAGGTTCCCCTTTCTCCCCATACCCGACATCGGTCATTTCCTGACTTGTTAATTTTAGCCATTCTGACTGATATAAGGTGGTATCTCACTGTGGTTTTGATTTGTATTTCCCTGATGCTGAGGGATGTTGAGCACTTTTTCATGTGTCTGTTGGCCATTTGGATGTGTTCTCTGGAGAAATGTCTGTTCATCTCTTCTGCCCATTTCTTGATTGGCTTATGTGTTCTTTGGGTTTTTGAGTTTGATAAGTTCTTTCTAGATTTTGGATACTAGCCCTTTTTTGATATGTCATTTGCAAATATCTTCTCCCATTCTGTCAGTTGTCTTTTGGTTTTGTTGACTGTTTCTTTTGCTAGACAGGAGCTTTTGATCTTGATGAAGGCCCAGTAGTTCATTTCTTTTGTTGCTTCCCTTGCCTGTGATGATGTTTCTAGGAAGAAGTTGCTGCAGCTGAAGTCAAAGAGTTCGTGTTCTTCTCAAGGATTTTGATGGATTCCTGTCTCACATTCAGGTCTTTCATCCATTTTGAGTGTATTTTTTTGTGTAGTGTAAGGAAATCGTCCAGTTTCATTCTTCTGCATGTGGCTGTCCAATTTTTCCAACACCATTTGTTGAAGAGACTGTCTTTTTTCCATTGACATTCTTTCCTGCTTTGTCGAAGATGAGTTGACCATAGAGTTGAGGGTCCGTTTCTGGGCTCTCTATTCTGTTCCATTGATCTATGTGTCTGTTTTTGTGCCACTACCAGACTGTCTTGATGATTACAGCTTTATAGGAGAGCTTGAAGTCTGGAATTGGGATGCCACCAACTTTAGTTTCCTTTTTCAACATTCCTCTAGCTATTTGGGGTCTTTTCTAGTTCCATATAAATTTTCTTTGAAAAAATTGATGGTATTTTGATAGGGATTACATTAAATGTGTAGATTGCTTTAGGTAGTATAGAATCTACTGATTGTTAATTACATCTAAAACTTTTACATCTGAAATCAGTATTTTCACAATATTTGTTCTTCCAATCCATGAGCATGGAACATTTTTCCACTTCTTTGTGTCTTCCTCAATTTCTTTCATGAATACTTCATAGTTTTCTGAGTACAGATTCTTTGCCTCTTTGGTTAGGTTTATTCCTAGGTATCTTACAGTTTGGGTGCAATTGTAAATTTGGGATCTACTCTCTAATTTCTCTTTCTTCTGTCTTGCTATTGGTGTATAGAAATGCAGCTGATTTCTGTGCATTGATCTTATATCCTGACACTTTACTGAATTCTTGTATGTGTTCTTATAGTTTTGGAGTGGAGTCTTTTGGGCTTTCCGCATAAAGTATCATATCATCTGCAAAGAGTGAGAGTTTGACTTCTTTGCTAATTCAGATGCCTTTTATTTCTTTTTGTTGTCTGATTGCTCAAGCTAGAACTTCTAGTACTGTGTTGAATAGCAGTGGTGATAGTGGGCGGCCCTGCTGTGTTCCTGACCTTAAGGGAAAAGCTATCAGTTTTTCCCCATTGAGAATGATATTCGCTGTGGGTTTTTCATAGATGGCTTTTATGAAATTGAGATATGTACCCTCTAACCCTACACTGTGAAGAGCAAGTGGGATTTATTCCTGGGCTGCAAGGTTTGCATCCACAAATCAATCAATGTGATACAGTATATTAATAAAAGAAAATAAGAACCATATGATCCTCTCAAAAGATGCGGAAAAAGCATTTGACAAAAGAATAGGTATCTTCAGCAGCTTCCCACCCAGCTTGGAAAGTGAAGCTGTTCCTCTTCTTCAGTCCATCCCATCTTATTTTTTTGCTCTATACCATACTGAAACATTTCCATTAGATCTCTGGACTTCTGCAAAGACAGTCTTATCTGTAAATGATTGTCTAAATTTGTGTGCTTTGGGAAGGAGATGGTAGCAAGCTCCTATTTCATCATTTTGATCCCTGTTTCACTCTGACTGCTTTTTTTTTTTTTAATAGTGATGTTACATTCACAACTTGTGTTCATTGATATGGCTTGTTTGCCCAAAAGTGACAAAATGAAGCAAGTAGTTAGGTAATTCAAATAAGGAAATCAGGTATTGTTAAATTGTAGACGCTTTTACTATTCAGTACAGATTAAGTGGCTTACCCAAAGTTATAGGTGTAGTGTAAGTGTGGAATCCAGAATTTGAGTCTAGGCAGTTTGACTCTAGAACTGGGATTTATATCATGATAGCCTATGGCCATATGTGGCTCTTTATATTTAAATTAAATGATATAAAAATAGAAATTCAGTTCCCTCACTAGCTATATTGCAAGTGGACAGTAGCTACACATGCCTAGTGGTTACTATATTGGATAGTAAGGAGAATATTTCCACTTTTGCAGAAAGTTCTATTGGTTGACACCACTGTAGAAGCAAAATTCTTGACCTCTATACTATACCACCTCACCTGTGCTTTTATATACCATTGTCAGATTATTAAAGCAAATTTGTTCTCAGTTTTAATTGTTCCTTCTGTGCAGATGACCATTGTATCTGTAGCTTGGCGTTTTCCCAATTATCAGTGCCAAATTTCTATCTGTATGCCAGATATGTTCACTTGGACAGTCTGATATCAATCCAAATATATTTTTTAATTGAATATCATCTTTTCCCTAAAACCAGCTGCCCCTCCTGACTTCCCCAATTCCATCTTTGTTACTTTTTTATTTCCATATAGTAAAGTTAGTCACTGAACTTTTATTTTTTGTTCCTACTTGCTTATTCTCTGAATCTATATCCTATCAGCCTTCCCTAAAAATGTCTCTGAAGGGATAGCTGGGTGGCTTAGTTGGTTAAGCATTCGGCTCTTGGTTTTGGTTCAGGTCATGATCTCAGGTGTCATGGGATGAAGCAACACATGGGACTCCGCAGTGAGTATGGAGCCTGTTTAAGATTCTCTCGCTCCCTCTCCTTTTGCCCCTCCCCCCCACTGACATGCTTTGTCTCTCTAAACTTAAAAAAAAAAAAGTCTGTGTAATATGACTTCTGCTATGACACTGGACCATGATAGGTGTACTCGAATCTTGTTTTTCCGTAAGTCCTTCCAGTCTCCCCATGACATCAGGTTAATAATACCATATACCAGTGGCCTTGTCCCTCTCCTTGTCAGATAATTACAATATTTGCCCTTAAAAATTGGTTGAGTGCCTTCTACAATCTTATTCTAACTAGACTGGTCTCATTCCTCCATTATGATACAATTCACCTTTGCATTCCTAAAATTATGTTCTTGTTCCTCCTCTACACATCTTCACTTTTTGAAATCTTAACATCCTCTAAGGATTAGCCTCAGGGCCCTCCTCATCTGTGAAGTGAAACCATTTTAGGTCATAATGTTCTTTTCAGTTGCTGGAGTAGTCACACTAGTACTAGTCATCATATAACTTCCTGTCTTGCTAAGTGCATTAGTCAAGTTTCTACAGAGAAACAGAAACAATAGGACATATATATCCTGTTGGGTTTATCTATATATTTAGACATCTGTATATGGGTGTGGGGGGGGGGAGAGAGTGA